>VZSE01008585.1:1931-83400 GCA_013398275.1 Promerops cafer | reverse complement strand
CGAAGGGCCGGCGGCACGGAGCCGAGACGGCGGCCCCCGGGGCGAGAAGGACGGGGTCGGGACCCCGCTCGGTGCCCGGGCCCGGGCCGGGGTCCGGGCTGACCGACAGCAGCTCGGAGGTGTCGGACTGCAGCGCCTCGGAGGAGGCGAAGCTGCTGTCGTTGGAGCTGGGGCTGAGCGGCAGCGATGGCGGGTCCCCGGGCAGCGCCCCGCCGCCGCCGCCCTCGGCCGGAGAGGCGTCGCCGCTGCCCGAGGAGCCCTCGGCCGCCTCCATGGCCAGCAGCCGCCTGCAGCTCAGCACCTCGCTCGCCTTCTCTGACCTCACTGAGGAGATGCTGGACGCCGGCAGCGACGGGCTGCTCCGCGAGCTGGAGGACCTGCGCTCCGAGAACGACTATCTCAAGGTGGGCACGGCGTAGCGTGGCGTGGCATCTCTGTCACGGCTCGGTGTGGCACGGTATCCCTGGGCAGTAGTGGTACAGCATGGCATCCCAGCGCATGGGTCTGTCAGGGTCAGCATCCCTGGGTATATCGTGGTTTAATGTCCCAGAGCTTTGCAGGGCATCTCAGGGCATGGCTCAGCATGGTACAGCATCCCTGGCCTTAGCATGGCATGGTGTGGAACCCCCGGGCAGGGGTCAGCATGGCTTAGCATCCCTGGGCACAATAGAGCATCCCTTGTCATCACAGCGTGGCATCCCTGTGCACAGTGCAGCATGGCACAGCATCCATGGCAATGGCATGGCATGGCACAGCATGGCATGGCATGCTAAAGCATGGCTCAGCATGACACAGCACCCCTGGGAATGGCATGACGTGGCATGGCACTGCATCCCAAGGTGTAGCTCAGTGTGGCACAGCATCCTCGGGTCCAGTCTGGTGCAGTTCATCATCCCAGGGCATGGCTGGGCACGGGGCACAGCTCAGCTCAGGATGGCCTGGCTCAGCCTGGCCTGACTCAGATGAGCAGCACAGCACAGCATGGCTGGGTGCAGGGCTTGGCACGGCTCAGCCTGGCATGGTATCTCTGAACATGGCACAGCCAGGGGTGGCCTGGCATGCTGTGGCGGGGCTTGACTTGGCACAGCGTAGCATGACTGGATGTAGGGTCTGGCTTGTCTAACCTGGCATGGCCAAGCTGAACTTAGGGCAGAGCTCAACTTAGCACAGCATGGCCCAGCTGGGCATGGTCCAGCGTGGTGTGGCATGCTGGGCACAGCTCAGCTCAATGTTCCATAGCAGGGCTTGGCACAGGGCAGCCTTTGGCACAACATGGGCCAGGTTAGCCAGGCGTGACCCAGCTGGGCATGGCTTGCCCTGGCATGGCACACTGGGTGCAGCACGACCAAGCCTAGCATGGACCCAGCTTGGCATGGCAAGGCTTGGCACAGCCTGGGCTGGCACAGCTTAGCAAGGCACAGCTCAGCATGGTAGGGATGTGCTCAGCCCGGCTGGGCATCCTGGGACACAGTATGGCATAACATGACCCCGTGCAGTTGGGCATGGCTCCGTGCTGCTCTCCATGCCTGCTGCTGCTGCCAGACCCTGGGGACATTTTCCAGCTCTCTTCTTCCCACTGGTTCCTGTGCTCCCTGGAGCCTTTTTCTGGGTCTGCCTGGTTCAGAGGGCGTGGTTGAGCCAGGGCAAATGTGCTGTGAGGGGACAGGGACACAGAGGTGTCCCACCTCTGGTCACACATCAGCCTGAGGTGCCATGTCCTGGGGGGGCTGCAGGCATTCTGTGCCCTCTGCTCTCCTTCAGGGTGGAGCTGTGGATGAGCTGCTTGTGCAGTCACCTGCTGGCGAGCTCAGGGCAGGGTATCAAGGCTCCCCAGCTGCTCTTTGGGTGCTGCAGGTTGGAAGTCAGGCCGGCTCTCTGCTGCTGCCCAAGTTTGTGAAAGCATCAGGATTCCAGCCCCAAGGTGGGCATTGGGTGATGCACTGGAAGATGCTCAATCAGGCCCTTTGTCCATTAGCAAAGCCCCAGTTCATGGCTGGTGTCCCAACTCCTGCCAGAATTAGCAGCAACAGCTCAAGGGCTTTGATTTACTGGGAGCTGGAGGAATACAGATGAGGCCCCTGGGTCTCCAAGAACGCGTGCGAGCGCTGCCATTGCTGCGGGTAGAGCAGAGCGAGCGCTTCCTCCATCTCCACGTGATCTCCTTCCTGGCAAGCCGCAGGCCAGCAGGGTGCAGAGTGATTTACCTGCCCTCAGGGGTGGCAGCTGAAGTCTCCTGGCCAGGGGCAGTGGGAGAGGGGAGAGCTGCTGGAGACGTGCACCAGGAATGGCCATGGGGATGCTGGTGGCATCGTCCCTTCTTTGCCAGCACTTGTGTCTCCTCCCTGACCCGTGCATCCTGCTTATATCCGTGTTTCCGTGTTGTAGCTCACTTCTCCTGACTCTGGAGCAGGAGGTGGCTGACATGGTACCCTGATTCCAGCTGGGCAGAAGCCCAGAGCACACGCCTCTTGTGCTCCAAAAACTGTTGGAAGATTTGCCTAGTTTCTCCAGCAAGGAGCAGAAAACTGGGCTGGGCTGCAGCAGAGTGCTGGCTCGTGCCATCTGTGCTAAAAATTCAAGCATTTCAGGACTTAAAACAAAAATAAAGCCCTGACCCGAGGGATTGGCACTGCCCATCCTGCCAGGCAGCTCTCCTCTCCTTGGGTGTGGGTGAATCAGACTTATCCCAGGTGACTTATTCCCTAGGACTCACCCAAATCTGCAAATGAATATTTTTTTCATGTATTCATCAGCACCAGCTAAAACCTAGTGCGTATTTAGAGCGAGATGAGGATTTTTGGGGGTAGGAGGGCTTTGGTGACGTTCTGGAACGAGCCAGACGTGTGTGGTGCTACTACGCCCGTGTGATGCACGCTGGGTTTGGGAGCTTCCCAGCAGTGCTCCAGCACTGCCAGCTCACGTCCCATCTTTCCTCGGCTGCCATAATAAAACTGACTTGTTTAAGCACACTTCACCCATTTCTCTTTGCAACCCAGATTTGTGCAAGGCTCTGCTTTCCTCCTCCCACTCTGGGTGTACTGGGCAGGCTGGAGTCTCCTCTTGCCCCTGCTCTCAGGCCTGTGCACCTGCTGTGACCCCCCTGAATGGGTTATTCCAAGCGTTTCCCCAAAAAGGGCTGTTTTCACAGGCAGGTTGGCAGCCTGGTGCGGGAGGAGGTGGCTTGGTGTCCTTGCCCTGTCTCACTGTTGATGAGCCGTGCGATGGAGAGCAGCCCCTAGCCCTGCTCAGCAGGCTGGAAAATGTGAGATGTGATACGGCAGCAGCTGCAGAGGGACAGGCAGACAAAGAGTGGGCACGGGAGGCTTTGGAGCAAGGGGAGGGGATGCCTGCAAACCCTTTCCTCTCCTCTCCGAGGGAAGAGGTTTAGGCAAGAGCAGTGTAATGCTGGGAGCACGGTGCTGCCTGCCCTTTCCTGCTGCCTGTCCCCTCCTGCTCCCTGCCCTAAGTCATCCCACATCCCCTGGGGCTCCCATGCACTTCCAGCTCTGTGCAGAAACATTTGTGTGGCTGGGTGCCTCGTTTCCCCTAAGGCAGTCGTGCCACCAGCAAGGGCTCTCTGAGAACATCCCACAGGGCTGTTGGGGGCTGTGTCTGGGCAGCCTCGTTGGCACTGAGTCCCTGCTCTGCTGCTGCCCAGATCCTGCCTGGCCACAGGGGCAGGGACCATGCCTGGGAGTCCCAGTAACCACCTGCAGAGCTGGAGAGCAGAGCTCTATCAGGCAGCCACCCTGGAAGGGGTTTTGCAGCCTCATGGTGCACAACATGGGATGGGCTGCAGAGAGCCCCCAGCTGTTTGCCTGGTAATTTATGGGGGCAGGTGTAAAGCTGAGAAATGTTGATTTTTCCCTCACTCCCATTGCCAAGGGGGAGCTGCCATGTCAGCCAGGGGCAGGGATCAGTGCACAGGCTGCTGCACTGAGCTCCAGTGTGACATGGATGGCCAGTGTTTGCTGTCAGAGCTGGGCCAGAGCTGCTGTAAATGCACCCAGAGAAACCCCTGTGTGTGACATGGGTGTGCCTTGCCCATCCTTCCACCCATTGCACCCTGGCATGGGCTTGTGGTGTGCTGCATTTCCCGGGTTCCCCTTGCTGGTAGGGGACATGCCTGAGCACCCTGGGCAGTTTCCTTTAAAAATCTCCTCTGATTTTTCTTTTTTTCCCTAGCAAATTCAGGCATAATTCCCTGTGCTGCCTGACGGGTGCTCAGAGTTAATTGAAAGCTGCTGCTTTTGTGCTGTAATCTTGGAGGAAGCTGTGCTTGTTGCTCTCCAGCACGGTAATCCCCATTTTTGCACGGGGATCGTGGCGAGCCGCAGGCACACCCGCTGCCAGCACGGCCCCAGCTCCACACAAAGGTGCCTCTGCCAAACATCCAGGCAGCTCCCACCCTTCCTTCCCTCTGCTGAGGTTTGAGGGTGAAGCTGGAGGGTGCAGGCAGGGCTGCGCCCCCCAAAATGCTGCCCATCCCCCATGGGCAGGCTGCTCTGCTTGGCTGTGCCCCAGAGCCTGGGGCTGCCAAAATGAGGGGGTTGTGCTGCCAGCAGCACCACAGCCAGCCATGGCTGCACTGTATGAGCCTGTTTTGTGTCCCTTGCTGTTTTCTCCTCCTTGGAGATAGCAGGTCCTGCTGGGCTGGCACAGTGTGTGTCCCCTGCTCAGCTCAGAGCTTGCTGCATTCTTGCAGGCACCTAAGTCAGCGTGTAACCCCCCTTGGGCAGGAGATCCGAGGGTTTAATTCTGCTTCTGCAACCTGTAACGGGCCTGGTCTGCACTCTGAGGTGTGCTCTGCCATCTCCACTGGTCCCTCTCCTGCCCTGTCACTGCTCAAGGTCATCACCCTAAAGCTCAGCCCTTCCTGAAAGAGCTGATGTCCTTCAAGTGCATGTATGGACACAGCTGTTGCCTCCTCCTGCTCTAAAAATGCATGGTTTCTTTTTCCTGAACTGGAAACAGGCAGTTTGCATCCCACCTTTCCGCTTCTTAGTTTACTTAACAATCTCCCCAGCGAGAGACAGTGTCTCCGAGGTTTGTGTGGAGGAGGTTGAAGGTAGGTTGTCTCTGGAGCTCCTTCACCGAGTGTAACCTGGCTCCTGCAGCCACCAAATGGGGTGTTTGCTTCCTGCACACAGTCCCTGGGGCATTCAAATGAGTCTCTCTGGGCTGCGGATTCCCAGCGTTTTTTCCGAGACAAGGGATTTCTGGTGTGTAAAAACACTGTGAAATCTTGGCTGCTGCTGCTACAGAGATGGGATGAGCAGGGTGCTGTGATGGGTGATCCTGGAGGACAAGCAGGGGAGCAGCCCATGGGTGCTGGGAGGCTGTGACTCCACATAGGGATGGGCACCCTGTTGTTTACAGGTCAAGTGGCCCAGCAGGGCAGTCTCCAGGGGCATTTGTGTTGGAGAGAAGTAATTTAGCTCCTCCTCAGTGTTGCCCACCTGTCACCGTTTCACACTTCATTTAACATCACTTACAGTGCTCCATGCTCAATGCCACCCCTGAATTTGGGATGTTTCTGTGGGGTTCCTCCCCTCTCCTGGTTCTGCTCTCACCTCAATCCAAATGGATTTTTTGCTGGGTTGGGCTTCAACTCCAGAAAATGTGCAGGTGCAAAGGGTGAGGCTCGTGGCCATCATGGACCCCTGAGGTCCAAGCTGTGAGGGGACCCCAGTGCACTCCATGTGCTGCCTTAGCAGATCAGCTCTGTCCTCCAAGTTCTCTTCCAGTTTGCTGGCATTTTTCCACTCTCCAATCCTAATCCCTTTACTGTAGCTTAGCAGCATGGCTTGCCCCCGTGGGGCAATCTGGGGCAGGCTGCGTGCCTGCCAGGCTGCATCCACTCAGAGGATTTATTGGTGTTACAGAATGTGGGTGAATTCCTGCAGCTGGAGCAAAGACAGGCACTGCTTTCCCAGCCCTCAGTGCTGCAAATCCCCCCAGCCCCACTCCATGGCTGCACTTCCAGGCTTTGCCCAGGCTGGACACGGCCTCCCCCTAAAATAACGGTTGCTACAACCCAAAGCATAAACAAGCAGGAGCTCTTAGCAGGGCAAGCCCAGGCTTCCTTCCAGCAAATACAAGATGTGGTTGGGTTTTTTCCAAGGTCCCTGCTCCCTGCCCTGCTCAGCTGCTGCCTGGGAAAGCCACATGGCAAGTGAGAGCTGGAATGGTCAGCACTGAAGGATTGCAGTTGTATTCGAGCCATGATTCACCTGACTTTGGTGGTGAAAGGCTGTTTGCCCCCACCCACTGCAGCGCGCCTGCTCACCTGCAATCCATAATGCCTTTTTTTCCCCATGAAAGCCCCCAAGGAATAGATGCCATAAACCAGCTCTCCAGGCTGGTTTGGTTTATGGGGGTTTTGCCAGTGCCCCCAGGGCTGTGGCCCTCCTAGCGGGGGAGGTGGCAATGCTGGTGGGGGTTCCCATTGAGTTTGTCACCCCAGGGTGCATCACCAGTCTTGCAGGGCTGTCTCCCAGCACATGTGGTTTGTCCCTGGTGGGTTTCACACCTGACATGTCCAGGTTTTCTCAAACATGTCTGCAGTGATGCCCCTTCACAGGACGGTCTCTGGCTGTCCCTGGAACAGTTGACCCGGTGTCCCCAGGACCCCTGTGCTCATCTCAAAGCTGAGACAGAACAGAGGCAGATCTGTTCTCAAGACCCCCTGTCGAGAAGCAGAGCAGCGGAGGGTGACAGGACCCTGGTGGCCATGGTGCCGCCAGGCTCCGGCAGCCCAGGCCAGGAGATAATCCAGGATTGTCTAATTGCCATTTCTTCTTTGTCACAAAGTGTTTAAAGGCAACAGTGAGTGACTGTGACTTGTCCCTGCAGCTGCCGGCCCTTTCCCCAGGCTTGGCGTCTCCTTTCGGGGAGTTCTTGCAGCTGGGGCTTTGTCAGGCTGGGTGAGTGTGGCAGCCACTGTGCCAGTGCCTGGCAGAGCCAGCACAGAGCTGCCATCTCGGGCTCTAGGTCACTGTCACAGCAATGTGGGGAGCAGTCCCCTGTCCCCTCTGCCCAGAGTGAATCAGGACTGAGCATCCCCAATGCCTGTGCCAGATCCTTTTGTTTCTTCCCTGACCATGCCATGGTGCAGAGTGGCAGCGTGAGCCACTCGAGAAGCGAGTGGCAATTGCATTTGGCAGTGTCAGGAGGTCTTCAGTGGCAGGGGTTTTGGCAGGAAAGCAGATGCTTGATCCCTTCCCAGGAGGGATCTCTGGTTGCACTGGGTCTTGTCGAGGAGAACAGCCAGTGTGATGGCTGGAGCATTTGCCTGGGGGATTTGGGTTGGTCAGTGCCTAGGGACCAGAGGGGACAGTCCTTGAGCATCCCCAATGACCACAGTCCTGTTCTGGATGAGGAGGTGCCACTGGGGAGCCCACAGTAGTCGTGTGCCACAGCCCTGGAGGAGGCTTTGGGTCTGTGCTGGTGCCAGCAGCACCAGCTGGTGCTGGTGCCACCCTTGGCCCTGCTGTGTCAGTGATGCAGTTGCTCTGTGCCATAGGCTCTGCTGTGCTGGAGGAGGTCACTGGCAGAGCTGATGAGACTGGGAAGAGGTGGAACAGAGGACCCAGCCCAAGGACTGCTGCTTGGTGGCAAAACAAGGGGCAACCTCTGGTCCCCAGCACTGGTGGCATCTGGTTCATGTCCCCACGTTGCCTCCCCTAACAGCTGTCCTCACCTGCCATCTCTTCCTTCCCTCGCCTGCCTCACTGACACATCTTTTCCAAAGATAACCTAATTTTTCTCCCCGTGGCTGCCGCCTGAACTGCTCCTGCAGCTCTTCTCCCTCCCCCACCTTCCTCTTTTTTTTTGCCACAAATACACTCAGGTGCTTTTGTTGGCTGTTCCCCTGCGGGTGACTGTCTCCCGCCTGGGTGACAGCACCCAGCTGGCTCTGAGCCTTTTTCTGCAAGGATTGGGCTTGGCCCAAGGGGTTGAAGACCTGTGAAAATGGCTCGTAGGATGGCTGGCTGGCTGGCTGGCTGGCTGGCTGGATGGATGGATGGATGGATGGATGGATGGATGGATGGATATGGATGGATGGATGGATGGATGGGTGGATGGATGGAGAGTCATGGTGAGGAGGTGTCGCAGGGGAAAAGAGGGCAGAGCGAGCTGTGGGGTCTAACACAGCATCTTCCTGCAGGATGAGATTGAGGAGCTGCGCGCCGAGATGCTGGAGATGCGGGATGTCTACATGGAGGAGGACATGTACCAGCTGCAGGAGCTGCGGCAGCAGCTGGACCAGGCCAGCAAGACCTGCCGCATCCTGCAGTACCGGCTGCGCAAGGCCGAGCGCCGCAGCCTGCGCGTGGCACAGACTGGCCAGGTGGACGGCGAGCTCATCCACAGCCTTGAGCAGGACGTCAAGGTCAGCCCGGGAGGGCACCTCCCGACCCAGGCATCCTCCAGAGCCCCCAAAGGGGGCTTTGATGAGTTACGGGCACGGAGGTGGCAGGGGATGTTGGGGTGCAGGGAGCTCTGTGAGGACGTGCGGTTTGTGGCGATGTGTAGTTTTGTTGGACACACCGTAAGTCCCTGCTAGCAGTGCTGATATGGGAAGTGGGAAGCAGTGCTTTCAGCTCACAGGTGGTCTGAGGGGATCCTGGTGGTGGTGAGGGCCAGCATTGCCTGATAGTGTGCCATATGTGAGGCTCATCCTGTGCAGGCTGGAGCCCAGCCCAGCCCTGTGCCCTTATCCTGCTCCTATGGAGATGTGATGGGGCCACCACTGCAGGATGGAGCATCACGAGTGTGCAGGGAGGGAGTGTGGGGAGCAGGACCCTGCAGGCTTGGGAGCTGCTTCTCTTGGCCATCAGGAAAACCTTGCAGAGCCCCAGGCATGGTGGCACGTGGGGCTGGGGCAGGGACAAGAGGATTTCTGCAGGGTGATGTTGCTTGGCCCTCAAGGAGCCTGGTGAGTGTTTGCTGAGGGCTCTCACCAATGAGACTGCTGCCAAGAGGGGGTGCAGTGGCAGTCGGAGACAGCTCGGGATGGATGTGCAACAGCTCGAGGACTAACTTTGTTTTTTGAGCAGAAAACAGCCTGTCCTGGAGCCAAGGCATGCCACAAGTGTGGGGCTGCGAACCCGCCTCGCTGCCCATCCCTGCTGGGGCCCCAATCCCCTCCCCAACCACCCATCAGCTCCCCCCAGCTTGGGTGGCTGCTGCCAAAAACACCCCCTCCAGCTTCTCCCTTTCTGGGGAAGAAAGCACAGCCCATCCTCAGGGGACCAGGAGCCCAACCCCATGGCCTGAGATCCCCCAGCCCTGCAGCAGGGCTTGCTGCTGCCTCCATAGTGCTGATATCCCAAGCTGTGCAGGAGACCAGTGGCATTTGGGACAGTTTTTGCTGTCCTGCAAATGCAGGAGCGAATGTTCCATGTTATTAAGCTCCTTTTATGCTGGGGACTGCTCCCGTGCATGGATCTGGTGAGGGGGTGCTCTGGGGTGGATGTAGGCACCCTTCACCCCAGGGCAGCTGCTGGTTTTTCTGTAATGTGATGCAGCAGCTCGCCTTTCTCCTGACCTGCACAGCTGCTGCCTGCAGCGACAGGCTGCCTGCTCTGCTGCTGCCTGCCAGCTCTTCCAGCTTTCTGGGGGCTTTTTTCCAGCTTTGTGGTATGGGAAAAAGGTGATGAACATCTCCCAGCATCATGCTAGGGGTGGGGAATGCAGGATTTGGCCAGGGGATGGGGACGCAGGGCAGCCTTGCAGCTGGTGAAGGAACAAGAGCGGTCACAGCACACAATTGAGGGGACAGACACAAGGGCCAGGGGGTCACCCCCCACAGTGTCTCCTCCAAAGGGTCTCAGTAACTGCCTGGTGATCTCCACATGAGGGCTGTGGGTGCCCAGGAGCTGTAGTCTCAGCCCCCTGCACATTGTGCCCAGTCTGATGAGAGCCCTGTTGTGTCCCCAGGTGGCCAAGGACGTCTCTGTGCGGCTCCACAATGAGCTGGAGGTGGTGGAGAAGAAGAGGATCAGGCTGGAGGAGGAGAACGAGGACCTGCGCCAGCGGCTCATCGAGACCGAGCTGGCCAAGCAGGTGGTGCAGAACGAGATGGACAAGCTCCGAGAGGTGAGTGGGACACAGGAGGGGGACTGGGAGGCATCCCCAAGGCTCTGCTCATAGCAGGTGTCCTGGCCCTGGATCATGGGATCCCCCAGCCCTGCTTGAGTCACTGAAATCCAAACCGTGCTACAGATGCTTGTGAAACCCAAGCAGCACCTGCCCTCGGCACACTTCATCCTACCCTGCGGGCACAGGCTGGCTCTGCCCCATCCAGGGGGGGCCACAGGACTTCCCCATGGCACTGGGGAAGTGCAGTGTCCCTGGCCACTTGCTCAGCCCAGCCCCCTGGGCCACGCCCAATTCCCTCTGGGCAAAACTCCGCATGATGTGTGGGGTCCCTGTCCCTGGCAGAATGCCTGGTGCTGGCTGTATCCTGAGCACATCCTGCAGGTTCAAATGGGGCTGAGATGTCCCAGCAATGTCCCGGTGGTGTGCCAGTGGTGCTGTGGAGCTGGGTGGGTGCACAGTCCCCACTGTGTCCTGGGCAGCCACAAATGTGCCTATATGCACAAGTCCAGGGCACTCCATGTCATGCTGTGTTTGGGACCAGCTTCTGGCCGGGATCTGTGTCAGCCTCGGTGACAGGAAAGGCATCCTGGTGACAGCATGAACTTGAGATCCGTTGCAGCCCTTGTAACCCACTTCCCTACTGCCCGGGATGCCTTTGGTCCCCGGGGAGCCTCGGGATGAATCTCTGGCTGAGCCATCAGGGCAGTGTGGGGGAGGAGACACAACCCAGGGAAGGCTCTCACTTCCCCCACCGTGCTTCCTGCACACGGCTTGGGATCTCTGGGGCCGTCCCTGCTTGAAGCCGAGCCCAGCTCCTGGGAAGCTGCAGGATCCAGCTGTACCCATCCCCTCTCAGCCATCCCCGCACGGGTGATGTGGAGCAGCATCCCCCACACGGGGTGTCTTGTCCCCGGTGCTGCACAGCCCCTGCTAACAGCCGTGAAATGGGCTTCCCTGCAGCCAGGAGCGAGGGCTGAATAACAAACAGCAGCAGTGGGAGCTGGGCTGGAGCTCTCCCACACCCGGAAAACAGGCAGGGAAAATGGTTGTGTGGGCAGTGTGAGAGGAAGCCGCTGCCTTGCCCTGGCTGAAGAGCATGGGGTGGGATATGGCCCCTCGCTGCAGCTGCCTGAGCCCTGGGGACACTTCTGGCTGGCACAGGCTCAGAGATGGTCCCCAAGCTCGGGATGGCACATCCCCAGGCTAGCAAGGACGTTGGGGTTACTCACTGATTGCAGAGTGCTAATTAGGCAAACATTAGACAAAGTGAGCTAAAAGCCCTCCTCCTCTCTGCTGCTGCAGGGCACAGAGCCTGGCAGAGCTTGTTAGCAGCCAGAGCCAGGGACTGTGCAGGGCTGCACTCACCCCTCGGGGCTGATTATTCCTCCCTTCCAAGAGGTTTCTCCCATAATTGGGTAATTGTCTGGGGATCATTCCCGGAGGCACAGGCATTTTCCCCTCTTCTGTCTCCTAAAGGGGTCAGAAAAAGTGGGATCAATCTGGGTACCCCATGCCAAGCCTGCCACACCAAGCTTGGCCATGACAGGACCCTCAGGTATGGCCACCCCAAGGCTGCTCCTAGGGTGGAGCAGTGACAGCCACATCTGCCCCAGGTGCTGTGCCTGGGGCTGTTTGGGGCTGGTGCTGCCCTTTACCAGCCGAAGTCCCCAGGACAGTGGGGGTGAGGGATGTGATGTGCCACAACCAGCCCCTGGGAGAGGCTCTGCAGCTCCAGCAGCTCCAGGGATGGTCGTGGCCTTAATAGGAAAGGCTGGAGCCCGGCACCTTGGCACAGGCAGCAGCTTACATTTCACAGCTGCTTTCTTTGGCTGCTGGGCCTCAGCACCAGCTTGGAAATAGGTCCAGGGCAGCTGCATGGATCAGCCCGTGCTCATGGGAGGCTGTGTGGATGTTCTCAAGGGTCTCGCCCCAGCTCCCTTCCCCAGATAACTGGCTCTGCTCTGGGCACCTGGATTTTTACCGTGCTTTTGGTCTGCCCTATTGCTCTGTCTGCCTTCCCCACCTCCCAGCTGTCCTCACTAGCCTGGACATTGTCCCTTGTGTCCCCTTGTGACCTTGACAGCAGAGTCAGCATCATGCTGCTGAGGGACCAGGACATGTCCCTTGCTTGGGGAAAAGGCTATGAGGAGTGTCATCATCTGCTGCTCCCACACTGGAATGTCCCTTGGCCTGGGGGTTGGATTCCCTGCTCCATGCAGCCCTGACAGGGACAGTGACTCAGCCTCTCCACTCTCCATGGCTCATTTCCTGCTCACTCCTGCTTTTTCACTGCTCGTTTGCCTGCAGGGGGAATTTCTGGCCAAACCTCATGATGTGATGCTTGCCAGTCCAGCTTCCTCAAAGCTAAGGGCCTCCCTCAGCCCACGGGGCTCGGGTGTTTTCCTGGGGTCTACGAGCATCTGGGAATGTCAGTGCTGATGTCCATCCACACTGAATCTGTCTGTCTGTCTGTCACTGCTGGGTGCAGGGCCATTGCTGTGGGTCATAACTCTCTCTCCTTCCTGCAGAACTCCCTGAAGAAGCGGGGGTCTCGCTCCATGGGCAAGACTGAGAAGAAGCCATCAGTGCAGGTATCAGCACCTGAGCACCCAGGGCACGCCACAGTGACCCACCAACACCGCAGGTCATGGTGCTGGAGAGCTGGAGACTGAGCCCAGACCAGGAGTAAATCCGGGCATGGCAGTGTCAGCCCCTCCTTGCAGGGCTTTGCAGAGCTTTCCTGCCTCTCAGAGCCCCTGCATAAGGAAGGGATTGATGTGCTGGGCCATGCTCTTTGTCCTCAACCGCTCCCTTGTCTGATTTATCAATGGAGCAGCAGTGGCCGGGTGGTGGCTTTAACCCTTTCCCTGTGTAAGGAGCTGAAGGAGTTTGGCTTTTACATTGCAGAGCTGCTTCTGCTCTTGAGGCTCTTGCAGCCCATGTCCCTCCTGCCAGTGCCAGCAGCTGTGCTTGAGGGTGGTCTGGGAGCTTCACGGGGTCTGGGGGAGCAGAGGGTTCCTGTGGGGATGGCTGGAGGCCACACCACTCCTGCCCCCACAGGCTGCTGTGGCAGCACAGGGAAGGAGGATTTGCCAGTGGCAGCAGGATTTCAGCTGTCACTTGCTGTTGAGCTGAGCTGCTGTGACTCGCTAATGCTGTTAGGGTTCGGAGAGGCAGAGCTGCTCTTGCAGGGATAGAAAGGCAAGAGGAAAAATCCTCTTTCAAAGGCAAAGGACCTGAAGGGTTTCTTTTGGGGAAGGATCTGCTCCCCCAAAGCTGGGACACGGAGGCAGACCATGTAAAGACACTCCTGACATGCTGCTGAGTGTCTCACGGCAGGAACCCTGAGCAGCCCAAGGGGTTAGGGTGACCTGTGTCCTTCTTGGCACAGGCCCTTCTGTGCAGCCACAGGACAGAGACCCCCAGGCCCTCAAAGACTTTCCCTTTCAGTCTTTATTTATCACCTCCCTTTAACTCCATTCTTGAGAGCCGTTTCTGGCCAGCTGATGGTCCCAACATCCTTCCCCTCATTTCCCCAGAGAGCACTTACAGCTAGCTCTGCCCTGAGCTGAGGGGGCTCCTCCATCACCCCCTTCCTGAGGCTGAAGCCCCTCATCTGCCTCCTCCTGGGGCAGGAAACAACCCCAACCCCCTCTGCTTCCCACACCCCCATGGAGCTAAGACCCTTCAGCTTGGGGTCAGGGTGGCCCCAGTTCTGTGGTGGGACCAATGCTCCAGGAACTCTGGGCTCTCCCGGGTGCAGATGCCCCTGGATGTGGCCCCCATTGGCTCCCTGTCCCCACGCAGCTGTGGCTGGTGGCCCTGTGGGCACAGATGCTGTGACTCATCTGTGGCTTCCTGGGCCCCTTTCCTGCCTGGCCGTGCTGAGTGAGCATCAGCACTCCCCAGAAATGGAGCTGGGGGGGACAGACTCAACACTGAGATCTTCCCAGACCCCAGGAGCACTCCAGGTGGTCTTGGGGACACATGTGTCTCTTTGCTGATGCCAAGGCGTAGAGGGACACACTGTGTTGCTGCTTTTTTTTTTTTCCCCCTGGAAAAACAGGAACTGAGGTCATGTCTGCCCTGCCCACACCAGCCCTCCTCTAATCTCCTCACCTAATTAGGGGGGCACAGCTTTAATGTGCCTTAGTGAGGTCCTGTCCCAGTGCACAAGCATGGAAGTGCAGCAGGGTGGTTCCTGTAGTCACAGCAGGACATTTAGGGAATAAAATGGCACCCCAAACTCATGGGAACCCCCTTTCCATCACCCCTGGCCTTGTTACGAGCAGTCCAGGAAGTCTGCAGAGTAAATACTGCTGCAGGGTTTGGGGTGAGCGTGGGCCTGGCTGGGGGGGCTGGGGGTCCAGAACACCCAAAGAAGGGAACAGCTTGTTTTTTCCAGCCAAGGAAAGGGGAAAGGGGGTGAGTTCAGCCAGGCAGAAGAGGGCTGCCAGGGCCAGCAGCCACCCAGCCAAAGGGCTTGGCCACCTCCAGCACTGCCCAGCTCCAGGGGGTGCAGTGAGGTGAGGGTCACAGCCCGGCAGGTCCCTTCCTGGCGGTGACCACGCCGGAGCTCGGAGCACTCGAGTGACCCCAGGGCACAGGAAGCTGTGAGCTGGACGTCAGGAAATCCTGGTCCTCCATCCAAAAAGCTCCCAGAGCAGAGAAACGGTCTGTCTGGGCAAGCAGCCAAGATCCTAACTGCTAAATAAAAAAAGAACACATGGAGAAATGGTCCTGAGAAGCAGAGGGGCTTGGGAAGGGACTAGTGAGCTGATGCTGAGGCTTTGCCTGGGTTTTTCAGTGCCCTGGCAAGGTGGTGGCAGCAAGGCTGGGAGTTGGGACTCTGAGGTTTTCAGCTGCTTGTCTGCCCTGTGATGAGAGTTGGGGGCTGATCAAGAGGAGCAGAGCCCTGATGAGAGTGTTTCAGTGGCAGGAGTGCCAGTTTTGGGGAGGAAACCTTAATAACCTTGTGGAGTCTTGAGAGCTTTCTCTTCCCCTCTGCCCTGTTGTGGATCAGGCTGTACTTGGTCCACACATCCCTGGTGGTGGCTCAATGTCCTCCTTGGGGCAAGACACACAGGTCTCCTCACTCAGGGCATCCTGTCCCATCTCCAGGCTCACCCTGAAAGTCTCCAGGATGGATCTCAAAGGTTTTCCTCCTCCAGGAGCAGAGCCAGCAGCTTCCCTGGTGTGACTGGGGTGGGAGGGTGGCATTTCCCCAGGGCTCTCTGGGAATCACCGTGTCCCCTGAGAGCATCTTTCTAATACCCACCCCTTCTCGGTCCCCAGGAGGACAGCGCAGACCTGAAGTGCCAGCTGCATTTCGCCAAGGAGGAGTCAGCCCTGATGTGCAAGAAGCTGACCAAGCTGGCCAAGGAGAACGACGGCATGAAGGAGGAGCTGCTGAAGTACAGGTCCCTGTACGGGGACCTGGACAGCTCCCTCTCTGTGGAGGAGCTGGCTGATTCTCCCCATTCCCGGGAGGCCGAGCTGAAGATCCACCTCAAGCTGGTGGAGGAGGAGGCCAACATCCTCAGCCGAAGGATAGTGGAGCTGGAGGTGGAAAACCGCGGGCTGCGGGCGGAGATGGATGACATGAAGGGCCAGGGGGACAGGGAGCTGCCGGGGCAGGACACGCGGTTCCTAGTGGGCGTCTCAAGCTGCGGGGACGCGGGGGACACGGTGGCGGAGCTGCGCCGGCACCTGCAGTTCGTGGAGGAGGAAGCCGAGCTGCTGAGGCGCTCGCTGCTGGAGCTGGAGGACCAGAACAAGCTCCTCCTGAACGAGCTGACCAAGTACAAGTCGGACCACGAGCTGGACGTGACGCTGTCGGAGGACAGCTGCTCGGTGGTCAGCGAGCCCTCGCAGGAGGAGCTGGCCACGGCCAAGGTGCAGATCAGTGAGCTCAGTGGCAAGGTGAAGAAGCTGCAGTATGAGAACAGGGTGCTGCTCTCCAACCTCCAGCGCTGCGACCTGGCCTCCTGCCAGACCACCCGGCCCATGCTGGAGACCGACGCCGAGGCCGGCGACTCGGCGCAGTGTGTCCCCACCACTGGCTGGAGGGATGGCGTGGGTGGCAGTGAGGCCGACGGGCAGGACAGGGGGCTGGGCAGTGGGAAGGTGCCTGATGGCCCCGCCAAACTGCTCAAGCCCAAGGACCTGGAGACCTTGCTGGGCATCCGGGACCAGGCAACACTGGTCAGTAAAGCGATCGATGTCTTGATTTCGGATGCCAATGGGTTCACTTCGGGACTGAAGGCTTGCTTGGACAACGAGTGTGTGGGGGTGCTGCTGGGCGAGGCAGTGGGCAGCGGTGGTGACAGTCCCAGCGATGCCAAGCTGATGAACGTGCTGCTGATGCGGCTGGGCGTGCTCCAGCAGGACCTGGGCTGCTTCGTGAGGAAGGTGGACCACCTGACTGGCGGTGTCAAGGAGCACACGGACTCGTTCCCCTTCTCCAGCCCCAGCAGCCATGATGTCACCAAAGAGCATGCCTCTGACTTCCAGGTACGGCTTCTTCCCACATCCCTCGCAGCAGCTGCCGCTTTATTTGCCACCACGTTTCCTCTTGCTTTAACAGAGCAAACCTCGATCCCCAGTGTAACCTCCCTCCTGCCTCTCCAGAGCAAAATCAAACTAACACCTCACTGCATGCCAGTGGCATCGGGGACAAGGTAGGACTCTGCTCCAACAGAGTGTGCCCAGGGCAGGAGGCAGTGGACATCCTGGCACAGGCTGGTTGTGCCAAGGCTGCTCTGCCCATGGCCAGGGGCTCAGGTGCAATCCCACCTTAGCAAGGGCTGATGTTTTGGCTGCTCTCCCTGGCTTAGCCCAACATTGTGTTTCAGAAGCTCTTTGCTTGTTGGGAATGAGCTGGGTAGGAGGAGAGCAGCCTGCAGCCTTCGAAAGCAGCCCAAATTGCAGGGACCCCACTTGCAGGAATCCTCTGTCCCCAGAAGTACCCAGGCAGGGTAATTCGGAGAGCAAAGGCTTCAGGGCAAATCTGCATCCAAGGGAGAACACCTTTGGAGCAGTGCAGAGCAGCTCATGCCCTGCTGTCCTGCTGTTCTCAGGGGTCCCAGCTTGTGCCGGGGGCCAGGGGTGTCAGTGGTGGTTGGGGCTGCAGGCACAAGCCCTTTTCTGGAGCACACTCGCTTGTTCAGAGTCCTATTGTTCTGCATGTGGTCCCCCCAGCCCGAGGTCCCAGTCTCCCCCAGTCACTGCATGGCACCGTAACTGGTGTTTGCACATTTTTTCCCTCTTTCTCTCTTTTCTTCCCCTTTCCCCAAACAATCCAGGCCACGTGTCTCCTCATCCTGTGTTTCCTTTTGGTTTCCGCATTGTCTCCCGCCATGGTGATGAAGCTCCTTCTCCTCCTCATCCTTTTTGTTGTCTTGTAGTTCTTTACTGTTTCGGAGACCCATTGTTTTTTTTCCTGGCTTTTTTTTCTTCCCGCTCTTTTGGTTTGTTCTCATTAACTTGCCCACGCATGCAGCAGCCTGATTTTAGGGACGCCGACCCTTTCCACATCGCCCCCTCCAAGGACACGGACCCCGCACATCCCCAGAGCTACAGAACCTGCCAGGCTGAGGAGAACAACTCCTACGCCACCGAGGTATGACCCAGGCAGGGAGCCATGTCCCCTTGGCCAGCGGGGTTGGGGACAGGGCTGTGGGATGGGGTTGACCCTTTTGAGAGCTGGGGACAAGGGAAGCTGCAGAACCTGGTCAGGGAGGGACACAGGGAAGTGCAGGCCACCTTTCCCATCCCCTTCCTGGGCTGTTACAGATGAAGGAGCTGCAGCTGGTGCTGTCAGAGGCAAACGAGAGCCTGCGAGGGCTGCAGGAGCAGCTCTCACAGGAGAGGCAGCTGAGGAAGGACGAGGTGGACAACTTCTCACAGAAAATCTGCCAGGTGAGTAGGTAACAGCCTCTGCCCCTGGGAGACAGCTGTCCTCAACCCATGGCAGTGCCACCTCCAGCCCCAGCCCTATGACCCACGTGGGGACCTGGGTGTCACCTGGGAGCACACACAGCATGTTTCAAGGCTGAGCACACTCCTCCTTGCACATGGGCATGCAGCCATGCAGGGCTTCCCCCATAGGACTGCCTCAATGGCCCTGCTGTCCCCAGCATGCTCCCAGGGTGGTGCAGGTTCCCCAGATGGCGATATGGGGCTGGCACCAGGCTCAGCCCAGACCCTGGGGGGGAGGCATCACATCGCTGCCACCAGTGCCTGTCCTGGAGCCACTCGTCTCTCCACAGCTGAAGGAGGACCACCAGAAAGCACTGCTGCGACGGGAGTTTGAGCTGCAGAGCCTGAACCTGCAGAGGCGGCTGGAGCAGAAGTTCTGGAGCCAGGAAAAGAACCTGCTGGTGCAGGAGTCCCAGCAGTTCAGGCAGAGCTTCCTCCTGCTCTTCATGAAGCTCAAGTGGTTCCTCAAGCGCTGGCGCCAGGGCAAGGTGGTGCACAGTGAGGGCGAGGACTTTTTGGAGGTACAGTGGGCTGCCATGGAGGGGAGACCACACTGTTGGGTGTGTCCCTCCTGCCTGTTTGCCCTGCCCAGGGCTGTTAGGGTGTCCCCCATCCCTGGCCAGGAGCTGTGAGTCCCCGTATCACCCCAGCCATGGTGTCACCCACAGGTGAACAGCATGAAGGAGCTGTACCTGCTGCTGGAAGAGGAGGAGCTAGCCCCACAGCAACAGGCAGACAACAAGATGTGTACCGGGGACACCTGGACCCCCAACACGGTGAGCAGGGTCCCCATGAGCCCAGGGGGTGGATCAGGGTAGGATCAGCCCCTGCTGTGGCTGTGTGGCATGGGGTGCTGGCTCCTCTTGGGGTGCATGGCTGGGTGGGGATGCTCCTCCCCAGCACATCACCCCTGAGGATGGTCCCCTGCCCTGGTGGCTTCCCCTGTCCCACACCTTGGCAGCAGCCTGCAGGGCTGGGATGCAGAGAGGGCAGCTCCCACACAGTCCCACCCTGTTGAGTCCCCTCCTGCTGCCCGTGTTCACCCCTGCTCTCCTGCAGCCCAACGAGTGCATCAAGACTCTGGCAGACATGAAGGTGACCCTGAAGGAGCTGTGCACGGAGCTGCGGGAGGAGCGGCGTGGTGCCAGCGAGCTGCAGCAGCAGTTCACCAAGGCCAAGGCTGCCTGGGAGATGGAGCGCGCCGAGCTCAAGTGCCTCATCACCCAGGTGGGAGCCCCGGGCACCCCGTGGGCTGGCAGAGCTTCCCCACGCCACTGGGGAGTTGGGAGCCTGCCTGTGCCCTGTGCCAAGCGCTGGGCTGGGAGCAGGGTGGCACTGTGGGAATCCTAATTAGCAGCCGCTCAGGCAGGAGAGTTTCCATGGCAACGGGGCTGGCATGGAAATCTGACTGAGGAGCAGCACAGGATGCTCTTTATTCCTCTGTCTGGGGAGGGTGGGATGGGACAGGGGCTCAGCATCCCTCCTGAGGACAGGCAGCTGAGAGCAGCATCAGAGCCCACCTCTCCCCCACCCTGAGTCACAGCACAGGGTCCCCGTGTATGCTGCAAAAGGGATGCATGGCTGCAGGGAAGGCAGGAGGTGGAGGGAGGGCAGCCTGGGCACTGGGGGAAGCTCCTGCCTGTAGGATGAGTCCCATTGGTCCTTCAGCCCTGCCCTTCCAGTGCTGAGAGGTTTCTCTCATGCTGTGCTGGCAGCAGCCCATGGCTGTGCATCAGCTCTGCTCCCCAGCACAGGCACCAGCACTTCCCAGGCAGGGTTTCTCCTGGCAGAGCATGAGTCCCCAGTTCCCATCTCTCCTCCTCAAAAGTGAGCAGAGCAGCCATGGTGGCAGCACCCCAGTGGTGCTGCATCCTTGGGGGCTGCTCTGGCAGCACTGCAGGTGATGCTGCCCTTCTCCAGGAGCCATGTCCTGCAGGCAGGAGCACAGCCAGGCAGGCAGGACATTCAGCCTGTGTCCTGCTTGGTGACCATCTGCTAGGCCAGCTGGCATGACATGGCTGCAAGCCAGAGCTGGCCATGGCTTGGCAGTGCCATGGGCAAGTCATGCTGTGTGTGTCACATCCTTGGGGACATGCTTATTGCCTGGCAGCATGGGACTGGCACTGGCAAGCGGGATGCCCACAGCCCTGCCCATTTGCTGGAGATGTCCAGCACCACGCTGGAGCCATGGGTCCCTCACAGCCACCACCGTGTCCCCACAGCTGGAGTCAAAAGCAGGCAAAGGGATCACGGAGCGTGCGCTGCCAGACTGGAAGGTGGCACTGAAGAGGGAGCGTGAAGAGCACCAGCATCTCCTGGCCGAGTCCTACAGTGCTGTCATGGACCTCACCAAGCAGCTGCAGATCAGCGAGAAGAACTGGAACCAGGAGAAGGTGGAGCTGCTGGCTCGCTTCAAGGAGGAACAGCAGCAGGTGGAGCAGCAAGCGAAGGACCTGCAGAACAAACTCAACCAGGTATGGTGTCTCCCATCCTGCACATGTCCTCCAGCCTCTGCTGCTTGCCCCAAGAATGTTTCATGCTTTTGCTTGCCCAGAGAGGCTCATGTTGCACCTGTTGAGTGACCAATACATTCTCCAGTTGCAGAAAGGATCCAATCCATGGGCATTGAAGCACTCTGAAATGGAGAAGCATGGCAGCAACTGGAAAGAGGTGGGTAAGAGAGGGTGGAGTGCTCTCAGGATGCTCTTAGGGCTCAGGTCTGTGCTAAAGGTTAGGTGGGAGGATGTGTGAACCCCAATTAACACCCCCTTAAACAGCAAATGAGGCTTCAAGGGAGAGCACCAGGGAAATGAGAGTGTGAAGGGCATGGCTGAACCCCAAGGGCTTCTGTGGGGTTATAAAAAGCTGATTTTAAATAGATGTGGTTGCAGCAAGCCCCATGCAGTCCTGGGACTGCTGTGCCTCAGTGTGTGGGGAAGCTGGTGGTGCTGGAGGGGAGCAGGAGGCAGCCCCCAAGCTCCAGCCCATCTCTGCTCTGGTCCTGTGCTTGCTGACCCCGGAGCTTTCTCCTGTGCTCTCCTAGGCTCTCAATGAGAAAATCACAGACAAGGAGACAATCTCTGAAGCAGAAGCCAAGGGAACCAACCTCAAAAGGTGAGTGTGCTGGTGCCTCCATAGTCCCTGGAACATAGAGGGGGCCCCTGGGCTTGACATCTCTGAGAGTCACAGGGGAGATGCAACCATGTTCCAGGGTAGTCCTGGAAGCAAAGGGCTCCCTGTGAGGAGCACGACTGGGTGCCCAGGAAGGTCCCACTGGGGTGGGAGCAGAGTGCCTCAGCTGTCCCTCAACCCCCTGCCCTGCCCCCTTTTGATGCCCATCCTCTCTCCTCCCACAGGACCAAGTCTGTTTCTTCCATGTCAGAATTTGAAAGCTTGCTCGACTGTTCTCCCTACCTCCCTGGAAAGACCATGCCAGGGCTGGGTGACAATGTCCGGTGCAAAAAGGCATCCTCAACCACCCAGATGCTGCCCAATGGGATCCGGGACAGCACCAGCCTTCCTCCCTCAAACTCTACATATGTGAATATCGAACAACCTGCTCCTGACAGCCTGGCCAAGGAGAAGCTGGGCATCTCCTCTTGGGACTACTCACGGGCAAGCAGCCTCTCCGGGCACGACCCAGCTCAGAAACAAATCCAGAGGAGCTACACGGCACCCGACAAGACAGGGATCCGCATCTACTACAGCCCGCCGGTGGTGCGGCGGCTGGAGGCGCCTCTGGTGCACAACAAGGAGGGCAAGATCATGATCGAGCCCGGATTCCTGTTCACCATGGCCAAGCCGAAGGAGCCGGAGGAGTCGGCCAGCGCCGAGGGCACCTACAGCCAGTGGCTGTGCAACTTCTCCAAGCAGCAGCAGGAGCTGCTGGACAGTGGTGCGGGGGAGAGCGCAGTGCCGCCGGTGCCACGCTTCCCCCCCTCGCTGCACGACCTGGAGATCTCTGGCAACATGAGCGACGACATGAAGGAGATCACCAACTGCGTGCGCCAGGCCATCCGCTCCAGCTCGCTTGAGAGGAAGGTGAAAAGTACCTCCAGCCAGACAGTGGGGCTGGCCCACGTGGGCACACAGACCATCCAGACGGTGAGCGTGGGCCTCCAGACCGACCTGCCCCGCGGCGCCGGCGTGCATGGCAAGAGCTGGTCCCCGCGCAGCTCCTCCCTCGTGTCCGTGCGCAGCAAGCAGATCTCCTCCTCCCTGGATAAGGTCCACTCCAGGATCGAGCGGCCATGCTGCTCCCCAAAATACGGCTCCCCAAAGCTCCAGAGGAGGTCTTCCTCCAAGCTGGACGCCTCCAAGGACAGGAGCCTCTGGAACTTGCACCAGAGCAAGCAGAATGGCTCTGCCTGGGCCCGCTCCACCACCACCCGTGACAGCCCAGTCCTCAGCAACATCAACGATGGCCTGTCCAGCCTGTTCAGTGTGGTGGAGCACACGGGCAGCACCGAGTCCATCTGGAAGCCGGGCTGCCCTGAGAGCAGCCGGGCCAAGCCCGAAGCACCCAAGTATGGCCTCATGCAGGAGTTCTTCAGGAACGTCTGCGGGCGGGCGCAGAGCCCCACTGCCCCGCAGGAGAAGAAGGAGGTCACTGGGGAGGAGAGCAAGAGAGCTGAGCACCCCAGCCCCGCCACCCACCACACAGCCGAAAACATCTCCCGCGTCTTGAACAAGAAGGTCCTCAAGCAGGGCAGCTGCGAGGACCCCAAGCCCTCGTCCTCTGGCCAGGGCAGTAAGGACGCAGCCCTGCGGGACCCCGACCTCATCTCGGCTATAGCCAGCGAGGTAACGAGGCACAGAGCCCCCCGGGGTGTCCTGCCGTGGCAGGGGACAGGGTGCCTGGCCCCTCTAACCCCGCTGTGCCCTGTCTATCTTTGCAGGACACGGCGTGTGACTGCAGCTCCCAGTCCCTCACCTCCTGCTTTGCCCGGCCGTCCCGCTCTGCGGTCCGCCACTCCCCCTCCAAGTGCAAACTGCACCCCGTGGACACCCCCAGGGTGGAGGAGAAGCTGGGGGCCTCGAGTGAGTGAGGACGGGGGGCCGGGTGACGCAGCGTGCCTGCCATCCACTGTCCTGCCGGAAGAGCGCCCGCGCTGAGCCCGCGGGGGCCCCTCTCGGAGGCGGCGTGGGCTCATCTGTCTCCTAAACGTCCCCTTGGCCCCGGGGACGCTTACGAAGCAGATGTGGAGCCGGAGGCTGCCGGTATCCCCGGGGTGTGGGGACACCCTGGCAGGGTGGCTGCATCACCTGCTGCCTGTGCAGAGACCCGCTGCCGGCACTGGGGGGGGTCCTGGCTGGTGCCACCATGCCAGGAACGTCAGCCGAGACGCTGCTGTGCCGAGGGCTCGCGGGCACTGAGAAAGGGAGAGCAGCCAGGGGAGGCTGCTGGTGTCGACAGGGAGGGCTGGGGTGAGGCGCAGCAGGGCCGCTGTAGGGAAGCTCTGGCCGAGGGGTGAGGCCGCGCCGGCCCTGCGGATGGAGGGTGCAGGCTCCGGCTGCTGCCAGCGCTGCCCGCCCTGCCTGGGTTCCGGCGCATCCTGCCGGCGTCCCACGGCCCGATTGCGGCGCGGTTGCATCAGCCACGGGCTGCGTGTGCTTCCCCAGCAGGAAGGAGGTGGGAGGCTCCCTGTGGTCACC
Source organism: Promerops cafer (assembly GCA_013398275.1). NCBI lineage: Eukaryota > Metazoa > Chordata > Aves > Passeriformes > Nectariniidae > Promerops > Promerops cafer. The sequence goes on along the minus strand of VZSE01008585.1, from coordinate 59,658 downwards.
CAGGCTGGGCTGGCTGGGGCCCCTGCCCAGCCACCCTTCTGCTCTGGGGGTGCTGCTGAGGCCCTTTGCTGCTGGGAAGGGTCCGGGTGGTCCCTGGGCTACTCCAGCTGCAGAGCTGGGATTGCTGGGTGCACAGTGTGGGGAGAGGTGGCCTGTGCCTCTGTGTGTGTGTGCCCATCCCCCGCTCCCAAGGGGCCGTGGTGCCCCTGCCTTGCACCCGCCTCCCTGCTTGGGGCCACTTGTAGTTACTTCTCCTCCAAGTGCTGAATATACATATTTCTCTTTTTTTTTTCTTTTCTCTTTTCTTTTTTTTTTCCTCCACTTCTGGCTCTGCCCAACTCCGGACAGCCTGCAATGTAAAACCAAGTGCATTTTAAAAATACCGAAATGAGCTACATTGGAGAGGCACCAATTGGATTAAGAGATTGTGGTTTGGGAGGCTGCAGCGTGGCCCGCGGTCTGCGCCGCGTGTCCTTCTGTCACCACCAGGAAAAGCCTTACCCAGAGAGGGAGGGGGCAGCAGCCACAGCCCCCATGGCACTGCAGAGCTCCTGGGGCTGGGGGACTGCGACCCAGCCCCACACAGAGCAGCCTTGGTGCCTCTGTGCAGCTCCAGGAGAGAACAGAGATTTCTGAGGCAGCTGCCTGACCTATTTTCGAGCTGCCTGCCAGGGGCCAGGCAGGGATTCACCCAGATGGAGCAGCCTGCAGGTGCCTGAGGCTCAACACATTGCTTTGGGGCTGTGTGCCTTGTTCTGGGGGCTCTGTACACTGCTCCAAGGGCTCTGCATTGCTCCAGGGGCTCCATCCACTGCTCCAAGGGGTCTGCATTGCTCTGGGGCTCTGTACAGTGCACCAGGGGCTCCGTACACTGTTGCAAGCGCTCTGTGCATTGCTCTGGGGCTCTGTACAGTGCACCAGGGGCTCCGTACACTGTTGCAAGCGCTCTGTGCATTGCTCTGGGGCTCTGTACAGTGCACCAGGGGCTCCGTACACTGTTGCAAGCGCTCTGTGCATTGCTCTGGGGCTCTGTACAGTGCACCCGGGGCTCCGTAGGCAGTTGCAAGGGCTCTGTGCATTGCTCCAGGAGCTCTGTACACCACTCCAAAGGCTCTGTGCATGGCTCTGGAGCTCTGTACCCTGCTTCCAGGGCCTCTGCACATTGTCATCTTGCAATGTTTGTCTTAAGAACTGCTGGTGCTGCCGAGGCTGCTGCCCTTTCCTGTCCAGCTGCTTACTGCCTGCAGCAGCTGCTGCATCACCGCCATGTCGCAGCCTCCGTCAGCATCTCGGTGACAGCCACTCACTGCCTGTGTCTCTGGACACACCAGCATCAGCAGGGCCCAGCAGGCCCAGCACCGATGGCCTTTTGCTCCTGTGGCACCCGGCTGGCCCCTGGGGGACCCTTGTCACCTGGGTGGGAGACTCAGGGCAGGTGCTGCCCACCCTCACCAGCAGCTGGGGCCAGGCTGTGTCCCTACCTGCCACGGAGGAGTCGGGTCCAGCACTGCCATGGGCAATCTTCTACTGTACATAGATCCTTTTGGGGTGGTTTTTAGCATTTTCATGGATAATTGGGGTTTTGGTTTGGTTTGGTTTGGTTTGGTTTGGTTTGGTTTGGTTTGGTTTGGTTTGGTTTGGTTTTTTTAAAAGACTCTCTCTCTACTTTTTGGAATGTGGTTTCTCATTTTTACAACTGCCTTTTAATTATTTGTAATATTGGTCAGTTCTGTCTTACTCTGTAAATAGCGGTGCTGGGCATTTCCCAGGAGGGCTGAGATGAGGCTGGCAAGGAATTTGTGGGGAAAATTTGCTTAAGGTGTGGAGGTGGCTGATTCTACTCCAGCCCCTCCATGGATTCTGCTCCTGTCCACATGCCAGTGCCCAGCCTGGAGTGAAACCTGAGGTGTTTTGGGCAAAGCCGTGGTTGCCCCTGCCCTGTCCTCCTGCTTCCTCTTACCAGCCCATGCCAAGGTCGCATGAAGGGCGCCTTCTGCCCTGATGACAGGCTCTCTGCCCACCCCATCCTGCACCCCTGTGTCATGCCTGCTTGTTGTGTGATGAATAAAGGCCCTTCAACCCCTCACCCCCACTCTTGGTGCTGCCTTCCTGTGCTGTGATGGGAGGACCGTGCTGCCTGTCCTGTCTGGGGCAGTGCTGCTGCAGTGGGAGGTGTGGGGGGGTGCAGTCCTGTCCCTCTGTTCCTGCCATCCTGCCTGCATGTGCCATCCTCTCCTCACCCACCTGTCTGTCCCTGACACCATCCCCATGTGCTGACCCCAGCTGTGCCACACCACCAGGGCTCCTTGTCAACTCCTGCGGGTCCTCACTGCCAGCACTGTCACCCCACACCAGGCTCCCCTCAGCTCTGCATTGTCTTTGTGATGCTGGTGTTTCTCACGGCTGCCCTGTCCCATCCCAGCCTGCCCAGCAGCTCACCCCAGCCTGCACACACACCCACATCCCCCTTCCTCTGCTGCCCATGGCTCCCTGCCCTTGTGCCCCTCTGTTGGACTCAGTGGTCGCAGAGATCGTTTCCAACCTTAATGATCCTATGATTCCCTGATCACCTTCTGGTCCCAGCCTCCCCTAAGGTTCACTCCATTAAACTCTCCCACCCTGAGGTCCTCCATCACCCACCAAAACCCACCCTCCTTCTTTTGCTCTTCCATCATCCTTCATGTCCCATCCCTTTCATCCCTGCTCTTTGATCTGCCATGTTCCATCCCTCTTTATTGTGCTCTTTCATCAACCCTAACCCAATCCAGCCCTTCTTCCCCCTTCTTATGCTACTCCATCCCATTCCTCCTTCCTGTGTTCCATCACTCATCATACCCCATCCCTCCTGTGTATCTTCTTTTATGTCTCAATGCTTCTTCCACTGCTCCTCCATTGTTCACCCATCCCTCCTTCCTTGCAGTCATCTACTGTGTCCCATCCTTCCCTGCCACCCTCCTCCATCACCTACTAGGTCCCATCCTTCCTTTCTGTGCTCCTCCATCAGCCACCATGTCCTGTCCCTCCTTCCTGTCCTGCACCCTCCATCATGTCCTATCCTTTCTTGTGCTCCACTGTCACCACCTCCAGTCTCTCCCTGTTCTCCTCATTCCCTTCACATTCCATCCCTCCTTCCACATTCCTTCCAGTGTGCTGTCATCAGCTGTGTCCCATCCCTCCCTGCCATGCTGTGCTCCTCCATTACCAACCATGTCCCCTCCCACCCTCTTGTGCTCCTGCATCCTACACTGCATCCTATCCCTCCTTGTTCTCCTCCATTACCCACCACCTCCCATCCCTCCTTCCTGTGCTCCACTGCCCTCCATATCCCACCCTCCAGTCTTCCTGCCACACTTTCGTCCCATCCCTCTAACCTGCTCCTTCATTCACCACATCCTGTTCCTTATCTTCATTCACCACCTTCTTCTCATGTTTTTTTTCTTCTTCACCTTCACCCTGCCCCCTCCATCCTTGCCTTGCTTTGGCTCCAGCTTTTCCTTTCATATTCATGTCAACATCTCACCATCTTCTTCAGCTCCCACCACCATCCTCTACATCTTACCATCAGTTTATCCCTGCTTATTCTCCATTAGTTCCCACCTTCGCCCCAACCTCCTCCACTCCTCATCTTCTCCACATCTTTCTTCATTCTCTTCCTGTCTCCTCTCTCAACCTCCTTCACTTCCCCATCCCAAAATCCACCCTCACCTCCCACCATTTCACCATCCTTTCAACTGTTAATGTTACCCAGTTTTACCTTCTCCACCTCCACATTTCCAATCCCCTCTTTGTGCTTATCCATTTCCCATCTCCTCATTTATCTTTCTCCAGTCTTTGTCTTCTTCTATCCCCTTAGTGTCTCTCTGTTCCTCCTGTCATCCATGTCCATCTGCTGTTGCCTCACCCCTCCTCTTCTTCTCAATCTCCCCTCTGTCCTTTCCTCCACCACCTGCCATCTAATCTTTCCTTATTTTCCTCTTCCATTTTGTCCACCTTCTTCATCCTCCACTTCCCACTGTCCTCCATCCTTGCTCATGCCCCACACCACCCGCTATTTGCCTGTCCTTTTTCACCCTCCACCTCCTACCATCTGCTGAGTCTCCTCATCCTCCCTAACCACACTCTTCATTTTCATTATCCTTTCCACCATCTTCTTCACCCTCCATCTCATACTTCTTCCTCCAGCTCAGTCCTTCCTGTGATCCTTCACTTCTCATTGTTCCCCATACTTTTTCCTGCAGTTTCACCTCTTGCCCTGTCCCCCTCACACTCCACCTCTGGCTATCTCACCCTCCTCTGTCATTTGCTTCCCACAGTTTCCCTGTTTTTCCTTTTGTTCCTCTACTTCTCCCCACCTTCCTATCCCTCTTTATCCTCTAAGTGTCCCACCAACCTCACAGATTTCCCTCTCCATCCCTCCCTGACCTCCAGCCATCCTTCCTTACCTCACAGCTCCCACTCTAACTGTCCTTATATTCTCCTTTGTCTCCTATCTCTGTCCTGACTTCCAATCTTCTCCCAGCCTGACCTCTCCCATTCCTCCCTGCACTCTTTTACTCCCAGCACATCTGACTCCAGCTGCAATTTTCTGCTTCTCTTCCCGCTTCTCCTGCCTTATATCCCATCTCTTACTGACCCAGCTCAACCACCCCTGATGCACAGGAAAGGCCCTTCCTGCCATCAGAAAACACTTCTCCCTAGGGCTAGTGCAGCTGGAACCGGTCATGGGGGAAAAGGGGATGACCTCTGTCCTTGGAAGGTTTCAGTAACTCAGCCAGATAAAGTCACCAATGTCCTCATCTAACATTAGCAATAACTGATGTGGAACATGGAGCTTGACTAGATTCCACTAGGGTCACTTCCAGCAGTGAAGGATTTCCAAGAGGGGCGAGAAAGGCCAGGAATGGCTTTGAATGCATTGCTTGGGATGCTGCAGGATATGAAGAACTATCCCTGCCACTTGCAGCTGCTCCATGGTGCTCAAGCAGACCCACCACACATTGCTCCAGCAGGACCATCCCATGTTCCACAAGGACCATCCCACTGTGCTCAAGCAGGGCCATCCCATGCTGCCTGAGCAGGACCACCCCTGCAGGACCATTCCATGCTGCTCAAGCAGGACCACCATAATGCTGCTCCAGCAGGACCATCCCACCCTGCTTTGATCAGCAGCATCCCAAACTGCTCAAGTAGGACCTCTCCAGGCTGCTTGGGCAGGATCATCCAATGTAGCTTGAGCAGAACCTTCCCGTGTTGCCCAAGGAGGACCACCCCATGTCATTTGAGCAGGACCACTCCAGGCTGTTCAAGCAGGACTATTCCCAGGCTGCTTGAGTACCATGGGCCATCCCAAGGAGGCTTCCTGAAAAGCTGCCAGCTGCCAGGCCAGTGAGTGATCCCTGATATGTCCCCTCAGACCCAAGAGCCAGGGATCTTTCATCATCCTTGTTTTCTTCCTGGCAGGCTGGGCCCTGCAGGGCCATGGCCATCCCCTTCCAACAGCCTAACGGCTGCTGGCACTGCTGCCTAGGGGAGGACAGGTCTCGTCTCCATCCCAAGGGACCTCCAAACCCTGTGGGACCTGCACGCAGGGCCTTCTCAGAGCATCCCGTGTCACTCATGCACAAGGGCCAGCCAGCCTCACTTCACTGAAGACTCTGTCTTGCCATGTTGGAGGCTCCCAGTCATCCCATGGAGGGGATGATGCCCTTTCCTAAGGGATGTGCCTGAGGGGCTGTCTCACTGCAGGGACAGGGTCTTTATAGGGTGGGTGTGACATTTGTAAAGCATTCCTGACCATATGCCTTCCTGGCCCGTAAATCTGGGGGAGGGTGGAGGGAATTTGCTACCTGTGTTAGGAACTAGCTGAACTTAAGTGTCTCCCCAAGCTGGATTTCTTATTCCAAATGTTCAAACTGTTGTATATTGTACTGGGATTTTTACATTGGATTATTGTAGAAAACAAAAATTTAAACCAAGTCTGTTAAAAAATAAACATTAAAAATCTCTATGAAAAAAATGCATGTGAGCTTGTGTCCAAGTCCTCTCCTTACAAATGTGCCAGAGCAGGGATGTGTGTCTCCAGTGCTGGATTTCCAGTGTGAGACCACACCACCCTCTGGTGTCAGCATCGACCTCAGCTCCATGCTGGCTCTGTTCCAGCCGTGTCCTTTTGCTCCCAGCTCTGCCTGGCTGCCAACACATCCTTGCACCGCCTTAAATCCTGCTCAGTCAAAGCAGATCCCATCCTGCTCCCAGCACATGGACATCCCCGCATGGCGTGGGGCAGGATGTGGCCAAGCCAGAAGAAAGCAAAGCAAGAGCAGAGCTGCTTTGTTGGGTGCTGGCATCAGCCTCACAGCCCCACCAGGCATGGTGCTGCTTCCCAAGCTGCTGGAGTGTGGGATGTGCTCCTCTGTCCACACAGCCTCGCCCTGGGCAGGACTGAGCCTGACCCAGAGCTCCAGCTATCCCCCCCTGCTCAATAAAAAGGGACAAAAGAAGGCAGCCACGTTTATGGGAGTGAAAGGACATGCTCTGAAGCCAGGGGACAGCTCACACATGGAAGGTGTTTATTAAACCCCAATCTCCTCGCTGTGCTGTTGATGAAGGTGCTGCCTCTTCTGAGGCAGTTTCCCTTCCTCTGCAGCCCAGGCTTCCAACAAATCTCTTACCGACCTGGCCCCCTCTCCCCGAATGCAAATAGCACCAGCTGGCAGAGCCCAAGTAAACAAATGAGCCACTGTGAGAGGAGAGAGCATCTTTGTAAGTTAATTGGCCCCATCTAAGAGTCAGACAGACATTTTCCTGTGGATAGATCGCTCAAGAAGCTCAGGCAAACAGCACTAACATGTCTCCTGGGTTTGATTTATAAGCCTGATTGCATTACTAGCTCATCTCCATACAGAATGATTATGAATATATTGTCTGTACTCTGCAGAGGGCTAAATTACCAGGCTCTGATATTCATCAGCTACTCCTTGAAGCTTAAAACCACCTCAAATTCAGAGTTTTTTTCTCCCAGTGACAGCAGGGGTAGAAAGGAAACAGCTCAGGGTTGATCCTTGTTTTCAGCACAAGGCCCGTTTTAACACCCTGATTAAGGGCGGCTGGAGGGAGGGAGCAGCCTGAGCCAAAGGGCTGTGGAGCAGGGAAGTGCCGGAACCCAGAGCCAAGTGTATTGGTATTGAGCAGTTACATTTACAAACAAAGGAGCTGATAACTCCCAGAAGGACTGAAGGGCTCTTATCACGGTGCTGATTAAAATTTCCTCTGCAGCCAGCGACGAGGGGGAGTGTCCTCAGTGGGGAGACAGTACAACCTGGTGTTTAACCCTGTTGCTGCTGAGTGCTGGTTCATTCAGCAAGTGAAGGGCTGCCCAGCCTGGCCATATGCACAAAATTAGCCCAGAAAGCCCCCACAGGAAGATCCACAGCCTGGTCACATCCTCTCACTCCATCTCCTGTGCCTCCCACTCCATCTCACCCCTGCTCTGCAGATCCCAGGAGTTTTTGCTGGTGTCACTTCTGATTCCTTCCAGATCCTTTGCTCTTTTGTTCTGCCTCTCAATTCTCTGCCCTTGCCTGTGGTTAAAGAAATCTTTCCCTTCCCACTTCGAGATATTGTGATAAAGGCTCCCACTGCCTCTGGCACAGCCATGCAAGGCACAAACTTGTTTGTGCTAAGTTCACCAAGAGTAAGGTCTGTGATAAAAAGATGCCTTCTCTGATTGGCATCACCAACAGCTGTATCACCAAGCTGCTGAATCTGCCTCACCAGGTCCTGGTCCAGGCTACCCTGCCCAGGAGATGCTCTGGGAGGAGTGGACAGGAACTGGGAGAGGAGGTGGCTTGCTGCCCTCCTCCAGACAAGCCCATGAGCCTCAGCCATCACACTGGTGCCTTGGTGTAGCTCAGACACCTCTGTGCCTTCCTGGGCTCCTTCCTCCACTGCTGTGGATTGCATCCTTCCTGCCTGATACTCTCGGTGATTTGCATGAATGGGGATGAGATTCCCACATTTATTGACAATAAGGACAGTCAGAAGGTAATGCCCTGTGACCCCACTTGGACCCCCAGGTAAGTCATCTGCTCACTTGGAGCAGTACTTTGCCCAAATTAGCACAAGTTTCCCATGTGACACTGCCTCCTGCTCACCCCAACAGGATCAGCAGGTCTGAGGTGTACAAACCAGTTCACACTTTCCAGTTTCTTTCCCCCACCCCCAGCATCTCCAGGACTGAGATCTTTCATGTCAGGGAAGATGCAGTGAAGGGTCCCACCACAGCTGCTCAGCTGCTGTGGGTGCTGCACTAGAGAGGCTGTTTCCACAGTATCCAAAGTTTCCAGAATATCCCAAGCAAAGTGTGAGCAAGACACCACATATCTTGGCCAGTATCTTTTTTTTGACCCTCTGAGTCTCTTCAAGAGACCTTAATATACATTAACATATACACTTCAGGTAATTTCATTAACATATACACTTTAAGTACTTTTATTCCTTTACAGAAAGAGGCAATAAAGGGTCTAAAATGCAGCTGATTTTCCAGGACTGCCTAGTGAGTTAGGAGAGCTGGGAGCCAAGCTCAGAGCAAACCCTGCAGCATCCAGCTCCACCACACACCAGCTCCCAGGGCAGGAGCCCAGCTGGACACAAACTGCCCTGGGGTGGAGGAGCTGGAGCAGCAAAGCATGGTCACACAGCAGGAGACCCTTTCCTAGATCCTGTAAAATCACCAAGGGAAGCCTGCACATATCCACAACGTGTTCAAGGCCAGGTTGGACGGGGCTTGAACAACCTGGCCTAACTGATGGTGTCCCTGCCCGTGGCAGGGGATTGGAATGAGATGAGTTTTAAGTTCCCTTCCAACCCAAAGCATTCCATGATTCTGTGGTTTTTCAGCTGTGAGACACTGAAATGAAAATGTGAAGAGGGCTGTGTTTGTGCCATGGGGGTCTGACTGATGGTACCACCTCTGTGGTTCACAACCCTGTATGCAGCTGCTTGGAGACTTGCTGGAAGAGGAGAGAGATGGGGAAAACAATAGGAGGCTATTTGGAATTTTCTGCTTTGCAGGTGCTTTCTGAGGGGAGATGCACTCTCTCCCCATCAGGCAGCTTCCTGGGCCACAGCTGTGGACAGCTGCAGCACAAGAAAAAAATTCCCTGGCTGCAGCAGCCCAAGCTGGACAATGTTGGATGAAGGACAGATGTGGGACATGGTGCTGTGTGTAGGAATGTCCTACACACAGAGGCAACAGTTGCTGGACAGAAATCATGCTGTCACTGAGGCTGGTTGAGAATTTCAGCTGGCCAAATCACGGAAAGTAAAAGGCCAATGAGAAGGGAAGCAGAGAGCACCTCCCAGATCTGCAAACCCCCTCTTCACTGGCTCTGGGACACTGTCCTGTGACAAGGAGAGTGACAAAGCCCTTTCCCAGCAGTGGAGTGAATGACAGCCCCCTTCCTGGCACCTAGGGGGACAGAGGGTTTGTTAGAGAGGTGCTGCTAAATGCAAAATCCCTGGGACACAGGCTGCTGGAACTGAAGGTTGGCAACTTGTAACAGAAAATTATCAGCTTGAGGTGGCTTGTGAAGGACATTAGAAGTGCTGGGTTTGTCCCACTTCTCAGGAGAGGATCAATGTGGTTTCCAGCTGGGGTTAAATGTTGTGCCAAGTGTACCCAGAAACTCATGGAGCTGTGCGCAGACCATCGATCTAAGTGTAGTGCTGGAGTGCAATTCCCATAGCTCCTGAGGAGCTTCAAAAATACCCCTGCCTAAGAGCCCATGCTGCAGAGCCAAGTTGACTTCTTATGAAAACCCCCACCTTTTGTAATAGGGAATTTGGAGGTAATGATACTGCTGGCTGGTGAACGGAAATTTCTTGCAGGATTCGGCTGTATTCTTACTGGTCTACCCACAGAGAAAGCCTGGGCTCAGAAACTAGTGATCCCTGAAGTGGCTGAAAGTCCAAAAAGGAGTGGGCTAAAACTGGGCATCTGGATGGATTGGACTTGTGCTGGAGACTTCTCCTTCATCCATGTGATGGAGATTGAGACCCTGCACACTGATCTTCCTGGTTTGTTTTGTTTTTGTTTTTTTATTTTTTTGGTTAAAAACAATTAAATTAATAATATGAGGCCACACTGTAGCTTTCCCTGTGTGTTTATAGCACATGGCTGAAGGAGCTTTGTTACATGGGCTATAGCATGGTGTGAGGGTGACTGACAGATTTGGGATGTAAATCCTGCTGAGCTCATGTTGGAGGTGTGTAGAGAGTATCTCTGGAGTGATACTGTCCGTAGGACATAGTGCAGAGAGGGAGGTATCACCTGAACTACTCCTGGGTTTCACCTCCGAGTAAACCAGCTGTGTCTCCTAAATGGGGTCACAGAAGAACCTTTGCCCTGAAGCAGTGTGGGCAGGCAGCAAACTGACACCAGAGCAGGGAGCTGCAACACAGCTGTGCCCTTCAAAAACTAGGGAACATCCTTAATGAAAAATACACACCAGCACTGCTGCTTTTGTCTGTAGAACTGTTTCTGGCTTCTTTGCTGATGAGAACATTGCTTGGAGTGGCAGACAATGCTCACCAGTCCATAGGTTTGTGTCTCCTCTAGTCTACAGCAGGGCAACACTCCCAGGGAGTGTACAAAAGCACAGAAAACCCAAGGATACCAGACTAGGCTGTACCTGCTCACTGACACTTCGCCAACTTCAAGTTTATGGACTTTAATCTTTTGAGTGCTCCTTGGCCCTGGCCCAAACCAGCACAAAATTCCCAGGGCAGGTGGCTGCCTGGGCCAAGCAGTGCTTTGCTCCAAGGGGTGCTATTCCTCAGTGGAGAAAAGGAATTTTAGGTTTTGGCAGCCTGCCTAAGATATATCTTCTTGGCAGGCAATGTCATAGGAGCAGGCAATGCTGTTGGGGCAGTTGGGCTCAATGCAGGGAATGTTAAGGACTGGAATGACAAGGGGTCTGCTGCAGGAGGTACAACCACAGGCAACTCCTGCTCTGAGACCAGACTCTTGGAATCACGTTGGTCCTTGGGAGACCCCAGCTCCAGCCTCGTGCTCCAATGGGCACGGCTACTCAGGGACTTACCTTGTTGAATTTTGCCTGTGTCTAAGGACTGTGACCCTCCTCCTACTCTGGGCTCCCGTTCCAGCATTTGACTGCCTTCTTGGTGAAAAAAAAGTGAAAAAATTGCTTCGTTTCTCCCTACCTCAAAAGTTCTGTACGAAGTTTTTGCAGGAGGAAGGTGCTCAGTGAACTGCCACAGCTCGCTGAGTGCACGCAACTCAGTGGAGTGGAAGTGGAGGGTCATGGATCCAAACGAAAGCTGTTTTCCACAGGGGGACAAGGCACAGAGTGGCCATACCTGCTGGCTTGCATTGGGGCTGGTGAAGGGGGAATCTCACGGCTAGTGCCCTGGGCTGCTCCCTCTGCCTGGCTAAGTGGCAGGGCCTGGCACGGAGGGGACACAGCTCCGGCTGTCGAGGGAGAGGTGGCTGGCAGGGCAGCACTGTTAAATGGGGACACTGCTGGCATGGGGGGCGAAGGGGCCATGGGCTGACAGAGGACACCGCTGACAGCGGCACATGGCTGTCAGGGGGACACCACTGACAGGGGACGCTGCTGATAGGGGTCACCGCTGATCGTGGGGACGTGGCCGGCAGGCGGACACCACTGACAGAAGGGCCATGACTGATAGAGGAACACCCCTGGTGAGGGACACACTGCTGACGGGGCGGACACGGTGGGTAGGGTACGTGGCTGCAGGGTGACTTGGCTGACAGAGGGTCACCACTGACACAGGCGACACCACTACCACAGAGGACACGGCTGACAGGGCGCCACCAGTGACACGGGACAGCAGTGAAACAAGACTGACAGGGGGACACCGCTGACAGAAAGGACAAGGCAAACAAGGGGACACCACTGACACCAGGACACTGCTAAGAGGGGGACATCCCTGACACCGGCAGGAAGAGGCTCTGGAACATGGCCGNCTGCCGGGGGAGCAGGCCCGGCTCTACCGGCCGAGGCCCGAGCTGCTGCCCGCGGCCCATGTCCCCTCGCTGCCTCACTACCAGCGCCTGTACCAGCGCTCCCTGGAGGAGCCGCACGGTGAGCGGGGCCGCGCGGAGCCGGCGCGGCGGGGCGGCGGCTCCCCGGGCCCTCCGGGGATTGCCCGCGGGGCTGTGGGGAGCGCGGGGAGCCCCCCGCGAACCCCCATGTGTGGGGTGCTCGGGGGGTGCCCCTCGTGTCCCCACGGATGTTACCTGCCTCATCCCCGTTTCCCTCATCCCCGTTTCCCGCTCGCGGGCTCCGGTGCCCGTTGCCTTTGCAGAATTTTGGGGGGACATCGCTAAAGAGTTCTACTGGAAGCGTCAGCACACGGGACCCTTCCTGAAGTACAACTTCGACGTGACCAAGGGGAAGATCTTCATTGAGTGGATGAAAGGAGCGACCACCAACATTTGCTACAACCTCCTGGATAGAAATGTCAATGAGAAGAAACTTGGGGACAAAGTTGCTTTTTACTGGTAAGTTTCTGTTTTTATTGTGGTGGAGAGGATGTGTAAATAGCACCCTAAATTGTACAAACAGTGTCAGTTTCTACTGAGGTGAATGAAAACAGAGAACCTGAGAGGGGCTAATCCTTAGATGGGTTCAGCACGTGTTTGCTTGCAGTGTCCTTGGGAAGACCTGTGCCGGGAGGCTTCTCTGCCCTTCCTGGATGCACTGAAGTACCCGGCATAACAGTGGGGAGTGCCTGACTCCCAGCTCTGCCTCTGCAGTTGTACCTGCTGAGAGCTGCGAGTGGTCAGACAGGAGTGAGGCAGGTGCCACAACTGCCCGGTGAAGGAGGTAGATGTGGATAGAGGTACGGCATGAGGAACAGCCAACATCCGACAGCTAAAAGCTAATAAACCTCATTATCTCCCATGTTTATGTTTTGTGGGTCTGGCAAGTTTCCACTCCTGTGGCAGAAAGGTTCTCCTAATACCTGAGTTTATATGTGGATTCCTTGCATTTGAATGTGAGGTGCTTTCAGAAATACTGGCTTCTCTACCTTTGGGAACAAAAGTTACTTCCAACCCTATCTGAAGTATGTTTCTGGTTTTTTTTTTACCAGAGTAGTTACTAGTGTTAAAATTCATGTAAAGCTTAATTTTTGTATTGATGCGAAGTAGGTTTCACTCCAAGCTCCAGAAGTAATGTGCTCCTGCTGAACTACCTCAGCTGTCAGCACAGCTGTGTCCTCAGCCAGAGCTGTGCCTGGCTCTCCTGTGCATTGTGCTGTTTCCCTTGAGCTTGTATTCATGTAACCTGGCTGTGACTGTATGTGGCAGGGCAGAAGCACAATTAAATGTTATGCCATGGTAGGCACGCAATAACTCGTTGCGATATGATGAGTCCCTTGACTTGAGCAGAGCAGATGGAGAAACCTTACTGTCATTGCAATAAAGATATCAGATGCTCTAAGTGATTTATTGTGCAGCTGAAGGTCCCCCTGAGTCACCTGGTGTAAAGTTGACTGGGGAGCCACTCTGTTGCTGAAAGGAACATGGTTATACCAGTGTGGCTCTGGCTGTGGCTATAAAATTGGCTTCATAGAGTTTCTGGAGTTTCTATCCATAGCCCTTCTGCTTCAGTGAAAGAATTACACACACTGCCTAGTAGATAATCATATTGATAAAGGCACAGGTGGAATGCTGGAAAGTGTTTACTTCCCTGCTAGTTAAATAGATTCTCAAGCTCACTCTGATGTAGAATGACTGCAGCTTCTGAATGAAAACTCCTTTGTAAACTCCTGCAGGTAAAGGTGTGCCAGCAAACAATTTGGCAGCCAGTGCTGGCCCTGTGCAGGGGTTTCTTGAGGGACTGGGTTCTTCATGCATGTAAATCTTTGTGTGACAGTGAGGCAGCTGCCCACAGTTTTAATTTGGGCTTTGAACATTTTTCTCCATTTCAGTGAACATTTTTCTTGTTGGTTATTCTGGAAGCCTTTGTGGGGGTATTTGTGATGCTGAGAAAAGCTTGGGGTGGATATGAAAATGGTGGGTGGCTGTCAGTCGTGGTGTTCACAGTGTTAAAAAATAAAGTCTCTCTTTCTCCTTAGCAGAGAGTTTCCCCTGACTGTTTTGGGACAAACTCTCCTAGCATGGCTCTGTCACAAGTGACCAAGAACTGTAGTGTGGAGCTGTCAGCTAGGAATGCTGGTGGGAGCGATGGAGGAGGCACACTGTGACAAACCTGTAGCACTGTAGGACTTGGGAGAGCGGGGCTGAGGGTTGCAACTCATAAAATTACTCCTCTCTGGGCATGTGGTTTTCTTCAAAACCAACCAATAATTAATTGCTCTCATCTTGTCCTCTTACATTTTGTGTTTAACACTCTGGAATGAGCCTGGCTCCCTAAAGCACTTGAGACTTGTCACACTGTGTGAAAGGTCGAAAAAGAAATTAAAGCCTCTGAAAGGTGAAGAGATTTTTTTTATTTTTAAACAGCTGAACCACTAGATTGCATCTAAGAAAGTCTGTAGCCTGCTAGATGGGAAAGATGCTGAACTTATACGAAGGTTTGGTTGACTGCCCAGCTCTGAGAGCTCTGAAAAGATACAGGACCATGGTCTTTGTTGTCAGGGAGGAGGAAATTAGGGAAAAGTTGAATAATGTTTGGAGGCATTGCTGAGTGTCTCTGAGAAGCAACGTGTCCTTACAAAACTCAGAACTGCTGGCTGTGGCTGTCTCCAGTCTTGCACAGATGGGAAGGAGCGAGCAGCTCATCTGGGTTTGTTAGGGCCAAGCTGCACTAAAGGTTCCTGCACCACCAGCAGTCCAGGACTGCCCAAATTGGCTCCACTCTGAGGGTCTAATCCCAAGCCACGTGGAATTGCATTTTCAGCACAAAGAGCAGTACATGGGATTGCCTAATGCTGCAGAACTTGTACATAGGTGACGTTTGCTGTCGTGGTGGTGTCCTCACGGTGCTGTTGGGGCGGCGTAGTTCACAGTGGCCATCCTGAGTTGGTAGGAAACGGGGTTTTGTCCCTGTTGCCTGCGTCACTGGGGTATCTCGGGCTGCTTGCGAACGTTACAAATATTTCTGGTTTTGCTGCTTCTGATTCCTCTTTCTCTGCTTGGTATTGCTGACGTGGCCTAAAAAAGGAACAGAACCTCCCAGAAATGCTTTTGATAAAGTGCTGCTCTCAAAAGTCAACTCTCTTTCATAATGGTGTGCAAAGGCTGAGGTCAGTGACAGTGGTTGCTGTGCAGGTGGGTACCTGTGCTCATTCTCATGGGCCTTGCAGGGGAAACAGACTGGAGCAGCTACTGGGACATTAAGGGGACTTGCAGCAGTGCTGAGGACTTTGTGAGGGGTGGTTAATTAGGGCAGGAGCACAGTATTCCTTCACCCTGCTGTAGACATGCCTAAGTCACTTGGACACTCCTTAGTTCTGTGCTGAAGTGTCTGTTAATAATGTCATATAATCTTCAGTCTGGGCAGCCTGTGGAGGTAAAAATACAACCATGTGGGAATTAAAAAAACCCACCACCTCTTGCAAAACTTTCTAATTAGACCCCGGGGTGTGAAAGTATTTGGATGAGGCCTGTTCTTTGTGTAACCTGTGCCTCTGTTTCTCAAACCAGTTACCCCAGCAACAGTACTGGTAGTGCCTGGTGGACCAGGGGCAGGGGCAGGAGGTAGAGGTTTGTTTTTAGAGTCCCTCTAGCCAAGGAGATGGGGCTTAGCCAGTGCTCCTGGCTTCTGCCATCTCTGAGAGTGTATTCATCTTCTGCTTTTTTATATTGGTGTATGACATTAGACATCTACAAAGGAGAAATAAAGATAGTAAAGGCTTCCAGAGCTTATTGGAACTTTGTTTAACAAAATAGCAAGTGCCTATGGTTCCTCTTCTGGGCCTAGAACAAACAGGACATGCAAATATAAAATTAGGAGGTGTGGTTTGTTTGGTTTGGGTTTCTTTATGATTTGACTTTAAAATGTATTCATGGATTTACAGCCTTGTAGCCTTGAGGTTTCTTCCAATAAAACTTTCTGTAAGAAAAAAAGAACCAACTATGAGAGCATGTTTAAAAAAAAAAAAGATACAAGCCAGCCTCACACGTCTGTCATGTGCACAGATGCTGTGGCAGAGGATGCTGGCTGTTAACATCCAGCCTTTCCAAGTGCTTAATTGGAGCCAGCTTCTACATGATGCAGTTGGCTCTGCTGCTCCCACTGGCTTCAGGATTTTGGAGCATCCTGTGTCCATTCAATTCTTTGGTAATTTCCTGGATGACTTGTTATCCTTCCAGTGATGCAGCCTCTTTCAATGCCCTTCTGGAGATGAGAGCCCATCCCTAAATCACAGTTTGTTTAAAGAACAAAATTCACCACTGGGAAGGTTGCTTTTAGTGATCCACATTTGCAGGTGTGTGCATGGTTTGGTTGGTGCCCACAGCACCACCCAGGCTCAGCACAGCTCCTTTCCTGATGGGAAAAGGGGTGGCCCCCCCTTAGCCCTTTCTGAGGTGCCTCCCCAGCAGTCTGTGTCATCTCCCTGTTCTGTGTGTGGAGGGATAGATTGCTGGTTTTGGCAGATAATAATTATTTCGGAAGCACTGCTGAACAGTACAATGCTCTGCTTCTGGAAATCAGGCACACTATGTGCATCTAAAATAGGTAATAAATTACATTGAATGTATTAGTATTTTATGAAGCTGTAAATCTTATACCTTCTTCAAGGGCAATGGTAGTTGTAGATTCCATCACAGAAAGTGTAGCTCTTTTCTGGTGGGCTTTGTGAAATCTGCCAGTGTGGGAGAGGGTGACAAAACCAGGAGCTTCAGACAGCATTTCTCATCCCTCCAAAGGAGAATATCCCTGTGTCGTGGGTAGTGCAGGAGTGGGGGTGGGGAGAACATCAGTAGAAACACGAGGTATTAAAACAGGGAGTACCGAGAGTAGCGTAGTGCTCAGGCATGTCCAAGTCATGTGCTTTCCTGGCTTCTTTGAAATTTTTCCTCTCCCAGTTCTGGGCAGTCACCAAGCAGTGTGGTTAGTGCTGTGTGGTAGTGCCAGCAGCCACTGTGTTTGGACATTCATATATTAAGTACAGGCTGGGACAGGAGGGACTCACAGCTTCTCCCCAGGTGTAGCTCCCGGACTTTTCTCCATAGGTGGATGGAGTCTCTAACTTTGGCTGTGGGCTGTTTGGAGCAAGGTCATGATGGGTTTAAAATTAACTGATTTCATGTAACTGCTCTGAATTCCCTGCTGTAGGTTGCAGACAAGATACAAAGGCAATGCTGCTCCAGGGTAGCATGGTGATGCCTGCTTAAGGGTTTGAGGTTGTCAGTTTGGCCTGAGGGGCAGGAAAACACAAGGGATCATGGTCTAAAACTTGTTACCAAGGGCTGTGTTTGTGTGTGCTGAGACCCATTTTCTCCTGTCACATGTTGAGGGTCTTCTTTCCCAAGCGTTTCTGTTCTACTTATGTGCTGCATCTTCCATCCTGTCCATTACCAGTGAAATCTCCAAGGTAGTTCCCAGGTGAGCAGTTGTGCCAAAGGGAAGAAATAAATATCTGAGAACAGCAAACTACCTCCTTCAGGCATGTGTGGGGTGTGCTTTCCTGGATGCTGTGAGTCAGCAGATGAAGCACTGTGGTACTCAGGCACTCGGCATGCTCAGAGTCACTGGAAGTTGTTTTTCCATTCCAAGGACTGACTTGAAAGCAGAACTTGGCTCATCCCTGTCAGGTACACTTGCTGGTTTGCAGGGAGGTGCCAGGAAGGTGATTAGTTTGATGTTTTGGAGATCTCAAGCCCCATTCCTGCTCTGCAGAGTCTCTTCCATCCCAGGATGCCAGGCAGGACAGGAGCAGGGAGCTGGCAAGTGCTCTCAGCCTTGCTCTGCAGTGCAAGGTATTAAAGGTTGGTGACCACTTGATTACCCAGTGCCTGTGGCCTCCTGTGGTTTTGCCCATTCAGAAGCACCCCTGGACTTGTGCCTCCATGAGAGGGTGTTCCACATTATTGAAGATTTTCTCTGGATGTAGTTTTTACTGAGTTTCTACTGCTCAAATAACACATAATCCTGCTTCTGGAGACAGAGTGGGAGTTTCTTTCTCTATTAAGTCAAATCTGTTAGAGAGAAGGCACTTAGGCAGCACTTGGGTGGTTGCTCTATGGCAGAACAGTGAGGACAGGGGTTGTTTAACCTCTCCTGCCTGCCTCAGCTGCTTTGAATCAGGGGAGCAGCGTTCATTTGAGTTTTGTTGGATCTGTTCGTTTCCAGCCTTTTGCTCAGAAACCTTT
Organism: Promerops cafer; assembly: GCA_013398275.1. NCBI lineage: Eukaryota > Metazoa > Chordata > Aves > Passeriformes > Nectariniidae > Promerops > Promerops cafer. Next base: position 41,327 of record VZSE01008585.1, on the reverse strand, counting down.
GGTAGCTGCTACTGGCAGGGATACAGCATCCATCCATATAAATACAAGGGAATATCCAGGAAGTATTGGACCAGATAAACAAGTGGGATGTCTGTAAGTGCCCAGGATTAGATGGCATGTGCCCCAGATAGGGGCAGGAGCTTGAATGTGGAATTGCAGAGCTGCTGGCCAGGGTATACTGGTGGTATTTGCAAAAGGCTGCGGTGCCAAGGGCTGCGAGGTTGCCAGTCCCCCTTTGCTCAGAGAGGGTCCTGGGAACCAGTAAATCTGACTTGTATCCCTAGGGGTGCAGTGGAACAGGGTCACTGGGAGAGGTGGTGGAGCTGCTGACAGAGCTGCTGGAGCACAAGGCTGGTGGCACTGAGCATGGGGAGATGGCCCTTTTCAGACCACCTTTGGGAGGTTTCCCACAAAAAGTTGTTCAAGAAAGTAATTTAAGTGTGCCTGGAAGAACAGTGATTTTATGGAGCTGGTTTAGCCTTGCCCTTTGCTTCCTCACTTTCAGTGGACACTTTTCAGGGTCAGCAGCAGGACTGCCAAGGGCAGTGTTAAAACAGAATTGCTGATGGTGGCCAGGCTGATGTGCTCCAGAAACAGCAGCTCCTACTGCTGTTGCTCCTGGAGGCCAAATATCAGCCATGATTCTTACCCAACATGGTACTTTAGTTTAGTCTAAGAGGCTCTTGGTTGAGCTGCTGTGAGCACAAGTGCAGTGCTGCTGTGTAAATGACACCAGTGACAGCTTTTATGTTCTTATTTAGTACTTTTTCCTCATCCTCCTCATTGCTCTGACAGCTCTCTAGATTCAGCATGAGGGATTTAATAACTCATGCTGAATCTAGAGCCCTACCCGAAAATGTTGGGTTCTGGGCATGTAATTGTTAACAATAACTACCTGGGGCAGTATGAGGGTTGGGTATGCACAGACAATGGCAAGTGGTTTTTCTCATGTCTGTGAAACTTCCGTCGTGTTCTGCTGGCAGCTATTACAGGCAACTGGATATGTTTTAAGAATACTTGGTTGCTTTAGGGAGGGGCACTGTGGTTGTGTGATGGCACATTGCAAATACTGGCTGGAGATTTGAAACTTGTGGTGGATAAATGAAGTTCATGGACAGAGAGGATGGTGACCTCCTGTATGGATTCAGGACACGGAAGATCAGAGCCTTCAGTTTGCTCATAGGACTAGAAAACCTTATTATTTTAGCTGTGTGAATGGTTTGTGTGTTCTCCCTTGGCACCCTGGTGTGAATGGAGCAGCAGTGGACAAGGACTCCAGCTACACATGGGTGAGACTTGCTCCAAGTAGGGGACAAAATGCTCAGGCTTTGCCAGAAGAGGTGTGAGTGGGTGCTCGTTCAAAGCGTGGCATTTTTCTGGTGGGTTGCTGCACTTCCTGTGCCGGATGGACTCTCTGTGCCCAGAGCTCCTGGGCTGAAGTGTCGTTGGCCTGTGGTTTCACAAGAGCTCTCACCTCCCCCCTTTTGGAGCAGGGTTTCAGTTCTCTGTTTGCATTTCTGCACATCACTTGGAAGTGTTGAAATGAGGTGTGGTAGGAAATCGTGAGCCCTGGCAGTTTACCACTAGTTCATTTTCATAGATGTCAACTCCCTTCTTCAGGGGAATCCCTCAAGGAAGTTGAGGGTTTCCTGATAGCACCCAGAGAAGCTGTGGCTGTCCTATCCCTGGGAGTGGTCAAAGCCAGGTTGGACAGATCTTGTAGCAACCTGGTCTAGTGGAAGGTGTCCATGCTCATGGAACCAGATTGTCTTTAAGGTCTCTTCCAACCCAGACCATTCATTTTATGATTCATTCAGTGATAGTGAAGCATGTTTTCCATTCCTGTTGCCACTGACCATCTTCTAAGAGATGTTCCCTGAATGACATTCCAGCAGGTGACACCTGGCATTCACCTCTGGAGGTTTATGATGCAGAGGTTTATGGAATTGAAATGTCCACCAAAAATCTGATGAAAAGCTTTATTTCCTACTATGGATATACCTTTATGGATATTGTTTGAGCCTCCACTGAAATTGCCTTGCCTGGCTTTCTGTGTTTCTAGAAGTTCTTCAACATTTGGCAGAATGTTCCTGCCAGAGATGCAGCTATTTCCCAAAATGGGGCATTTCCCAGCTACAGGCATCTTGTTGATTATTTTACTTACAGAAGCTTCATCCAGAGTCTGTTCAACAGCCCAACTGTAAATTGTTTAAACAAGCAATCAGCTGTTTTGTACTGAGTATAAACCCTACTCCCACTGGACTGGTAAAAATAGTCCATGCTCCTTTGAAAACCCAACTGATGGTAAACATTTAAAATGTTTCCTCTCATGTCAAACTCGCACATTCTTCTGCAGCATTCAGTGGGTTTGGCTGGTGGGGTTACGAGTACTGGCTGAGGGCAGCCAAACTCCATGATGTGCTGGGTGAGTCTTGCACGTGACCTCTGTTGCAATGCTATATGATTACGTTGTTTTTAAAAAAGTAATTAAAATTTGCTTTAAAAGACCTCACCCCTAAATAAAATAGGCAAAAAGCTGTTGTTTTTCTCCACTGGTTGTTCTCTCATGTTTTAAAGTACTTCAGAAAGTAAGAGTTAGAGGTAATGCTTTTCCTCTTGACTTGATGGTTACTCAGTATCAAGCAAGTAGGAAAATCGTGAAGCCAGTAGAAGTAGATTTTAGGGCATAGCCTGGCATGAGTGGGATAACTGGAGGGAATTTTGGCAGGTTGATAAACAAAGAGTGGTTTTGGAGCAGTGTCCACCTCCAGCTGGGCTCTGTGGTATAGGATCGCTCAGGGTATGGCAGAGTGAACAGTGGCTGCACAAGATAAATATTATTTCTTTAGGTGCCTCTGTTATTTGTTCAGCTTCTGAAAGGCTGCAGATACAAAGAGTAGCTGGGAATGTATTTAATGAGAAGGAAGGACAGAAAGATGGATGTGGTTTTCCTGTGGGACAGTAACAACTATGCAGGGTGTTGGGTGTTTGCTTCATAGGCTGCATGTCTATATAGCTGTTTTTAAAGGTGAGTAGAGGATTGATTCCTTGATCAAAGAGCAAATGGTGACCCAGTGTCCCTGTAGAAATAAGCTCCATTTTGGCTGTTCTGTAAAATTCATAGTGCCTGTTTTGGAGTCATTTGGGCTGGAGGGGATGGGCCTGGGGCTGAACACAGAACATTGTGCCCTGCAGAGCCCAGGGCTCCTGCTTTGACACAGCTGGTTTAGGTTTCTTAACAGCAATAGGAGCCTGTTCATGCTAGATACGTGATCAACTTTAAAGTGGGATGTTTTGGCTCAGAGATGGATTTGAGAGCAGAGCTTTGTCAGGCCCTACCTAAGTGTATCAGGGACAGTGGAGGGGAAAATTGATGGATGGTTTTAATGCAGTTGTCAGAGTCAACTGTGTGGATTTAGGAAGTGATGGTATTAAACTGGTAAGATTTTTTTTTTCCCTGGGATTTCTGTTCCCAGGTTTTCTCACCAATGTTCTCTCAGTGCTGCCAAATATTTCTGAACACACTGGGAAAACCTTTTCACCAGCCCCTCCCAAGCTAAGCTCTCTCATTACGCAACTTCTTCTTTCTTGATTTGTGTTGTGATACAAGGGGATTTAAGTGTGGTGATGGTGGGGTTGAGCTTTCTGGTAAACCTGCTGCTCAAGAAACCTCAGGCTTCCCAGAACTCCTTTGGGAATTCTACATTACTGTGGTGGGAGATGGTGACGTTAAGCATGGGCAGGGCTGGGCAGTCTGCCCCGTTATTATGAAACGTTCTCATGGAGATTTTTTTGCAGACCTGCTGCAGACCCATCTGTTTGTGCAGTTAAGAGCATTTCCATATTGAACAATCCATGCAAATACCAGAATTTTTTTCTGATGAAAGGGTGTCTTTTTCTGATTATCTTGCACAGCTGCTCTCCCCAAACTTCATGTTTCAAAGTAATCTATTTTCGCAAAAACAGATTTAAAAGGCTGTCTTTACTCAAGTGCCGTTCCTCTCTCAAATGGCGTAAGCAAGGCTGTGGCGTAGGGAGAAACCCTATTTTTTTTTCAGTTTTGGCTGCTGTTGTTTCTGAGAAACCAAGATATGCCCAGGCAGACCCTTTTCAGGCAGCAGTTTTTGGGGCTGTCCTAAGAGCAGCTGAGGCTAGGTTGTGGCAGGAGGTGTGTGAGCAGCTGGCACCACGATGGCCGAGCACGCCCGGGGCTCTTGCTGCCCACGTGGCTCACATGTGAGCACATTCCCCACATGGCAGGAGCCTGGCTGGCCCAGCTCTGCCTGGCATTTTGGCTGCTCTAATTCTGGATGTGGAATGGATCAGGGAGCCATGAGCCCTCCTTGCTGCCCCTGGTGACCTTGCATGTGAAGAGCTATCACCACAGCAGGAAAATGCCTTCCTTTACCTTGTACCCTGCTCTAGGGACAGGCTGCTGGTGAAGCAGGAGCTGGAGATCTCTCATGCTGCATTTGGTTCCATGCTTAGAAGGGGTTTTGGGCTCTGAGCATGTTTTAGTTTAGATGGTAACAGAGATGTTCTAGGACAGACATTGCCACAGTCCCCATCTCTGCTCTACTGGAGAGAATCACACAATTAACTACGTTGGAAAAGACATTTGAGATCATTGAGTCTCTCTGTGGTTCTGCACTGTGCAAATTGTTCCTGTGACATGGCATCATCTGATAAAGGCTTCTTTCCCTCTTACAACACCTTTTCCAAACTGGGAATCAGTGTTAAGGGTGCTTTCCAGTAGGTAAAATGCGGAGCCTTTGTCCTGCATTAAGAAAAATTGCTCTATGGGCTGTCATCACATCTCTGCCAGTCAGAAAATGAGACCTGGTAGCTTTGAGATGGTTTGCTGTGCTCTGAAAATTTATCTTCCAGGTGCCCCCCGCCTGTGCTTGGTAACTTTGGGTTACTGCTTTTACTCAATCACAGAATGGTTTGGGTTGGAAGGGACATTAAAGCTCATCTTGTTCCACCCCCCAGGGTGCTCCAAGCCTTGTCCAGCCTGGCTTTGGACACTCCCAGGGATGGGGCAGCCACAGCTTCTCTGGGCACCCTGTGCCAGGGCCTCAGCACCCTCACAGGGAAGAATTTCTTTCTAATATCCAATCTAAACCTATTCTCTTTCAGTTTAAAGCTGTTGTCGTTTGCAAAAAGGGACTGAGTGATGTGTTCACAGGAGCTTAGAGGAGAAACTTAAATGATCTGCAGCCCCTTTGGTCCTCAGTGGGAGCATTTCCAGGGATCAGAAAGGCTTTAGCTTGGTTTGGTCTGTGATTTTCTGTTTCTGACTGTGCGGATCTGCAGATGGTCTGGCAAATCTTGAAAACTTCATTTGCGGGGCTTAATTTCCTCCTTTTCTCCTGTACATCACCTTCTCAGTGGTGTTGTAGCCCTTGTAAACCACAATTAACATCCTCAGTTCCTTTGAAAACTGTAACTGCCACTGATGCAACCCACGCTTCCTGCTGCTCTGTGCCAGTGCCGGGGCAGCTTTGCCTAGGGAGTTGTAGTTATCTGTTACTCAAACAAGTGATGCAAATAACTTTTCTTTAGAAATGTGGTGAAAGAGAAGACCCAAACAGTGTTGGTAATTCATTTTCAGGTCAGCTTTGTTTGGCCTGTTTGGGTGCTATGGGAAGTATGTGTCCCCATGGCCCTTGTGTTTGTCACCCTACGGCTGAGATGGGCTCAGCTCACTTGGTTAGGTGATGAGTGGGTGAAGCAGACCATGCTTTGGAAAGTCCTGTAGTCAGGCGTGGTGCTTGACAGAGCACAGTAACTTCTTAACCTGCTTTGGTGCAAATATCCAGGAGACCATCTGGGCACAGTGTCCCTCTCCCACACTGCTGCTCCACATCCCTGACCCTCCACAGGGTCAGTGCTTGAGCTAATGGGGCTCTGCAGAAATGCTTGCCTGCTCCTACAGACCACCTTCCCTACTCCACTGTGTAGGTACAGCAGTCAATCACTTGCTCACCTGCATGATACCTCTAACAGGGAAGCTTAACCTTGAGTTACTGCCTGGGCATCAGGTAAAACAGCTCTGTGGCTCTGCACCTCCAAGGTCAAACTCCCAGCTGAGCAGGCAGTCTGTGAGCCCCCTCTAGGTGTGGTAGTGCCACAGAGGTGACAAGTGTTCGGCTTTCCCACCTGGTGTTTTCTTCCTCCCCTGCCGTGTGACTTCTCCGTGCGGTTGTTCCTGGCTCGGACGCTGGCAGGGTCTGTGCCATGGGGCTTCGTGTGCGTCACAGAGTCTGCTCTGAAGGGAGGAGCTCCTTGTTTTAACTGCTGGCAGAAGGGAGCAGGAGGGTGAGAGCTCTGAAGAGCCTGGGCTGCCTTTCATATGTTGACAGGGATCTGTTTTGAGCAGGGCTGGGCGCTGCCATCCTGCACACTGCAGTGGTGGGGGCCCCCGATGGCCTTGGTGTGTCTGGCCCTGGCAAGGATTGGCTACTGGCAGACACAAAACTCTCCTCTTTGCAGGAAACCCGACTTCTTCAACAAATCACAATTTCTAGGAGAAGACCTGCTTCAGACGGCCTCCAGTTGTGCATCTGTGTGTTTAGTTGAAGAACTTGCATTTACTGAGTCAGTGGGTGGTTCAGTGGAGATCTTAAAATCAGAATGGGTTGGGTTAGAAGGGACCTTAGAGGTCATCTAGTTCTACTCCGTGCCATGGGCAGGGACACCTTCCACTATCGCAGGTTGCTCCAAGCCCTGTCCAGCCTGGCCTTGGACACTTCCAGGAATGGGGAAGCCACATTTTCTCTGGGCACCCTGTGCCAGGGCCTCCTCACCCTCACAGGGAAGAATTTCTTCTGTATGTATTCCTTATGGCCAAATTTGCCTTTCTCCAGCTGAGCATTCATACAACATGCAATATGTAAAACACAGGCTTCTGAAGTGCTAAAAATCTCAAATGCGTTCCTGCCATGAGCCAAATGATACTGTAAAATTTTGGATTACAGTTGCTAAATGTAGGACTTGGTTTGAAGATGAAAAAAACATCAGACTCACTATGCTTCACCATGTATTTCATCTAATGATGTATCTGGGATGTTTGGGGAGCTGAGAATTGGATTTTCCTTTCAGAAGAAGCTTTGCTGTTAGAGCACATGAACAATTGCAGCAATGCTGCTGCCAACTATTTTCACCAATAGATCTTAAAAATATATATATTTGGGGAGTATATATAGAACTGCGGAGGTGAGTTCTGAGGCGCTGTTTTCAGAAGAATGAGGTTTATTTTCACAGTTTTATTTATTTTTCAGTTGAATTTGGACAAGGGAGCCCATGTGAGACACTCAGGGCTGACAGCTCTTGCTTATGTCAGATGGACACCGTTGGGAAGATGCTGCTGGCAGAAGTTGAAATCCATGAGTTTACAGGCTCGATTTTGACACAAAGAGTACTCAATAGCATGCAAATGGGCATTCCTTTAAATGCCCTGTCTAAAATTCATCATTCACTGGGCTTTTGTGCCAGAGCAGAGGCCTGAGCAGTCTGAGTGCTGCTGTAGCCTGCTGAGTACAGCTGTGGGCACTCCAGACTATTTTCAGAGGCAGGGAGACATAAAGCAATTGCCTGCTCCTGGGAGACTGCTCAAGGCCTTGGCTGGGGATGCATTGAAAGGAGGCATCTTGTCCTGTAGAAACAAGGACATCATTTGTTTCCTATTGAACAAAAGGTCTTAAAATCTGAAGCCTGAGGTTTGCCCTGCTGGTGGTAGGGGAGCTGTCACGCAAATGGATGGAAAGGACTTTGAAAGCCCCCTGAAAATCCTCACAAAAGTTTTAACTTTTCTTTGACTCTGCTCTGTATTTTTACTGCAGTGTCTTATGCAAGAGGCCTGAGTTCTGGCCTTCAGGACAAGCCTGGGTACATTCCTTGGCCTGAATGTCCCTCCAAAATCCTGCCAAGGAGGAAGACCTGGTGTATTTGAGATGTGCCTCTCACGTGCAGGGAAAGCAGGAATGTCCCAGTGGTGCCTCGTGCTGGGTGGCTCAGGGCAGGTCTGTGTCCCTCACGGGCACCGTGTGCAGGGCTGCTCCCCTGAGAACCCACAGCTTGGGTGACCTGGCTGCCTCTCTCCTTGGCTGCTCAGCCTGCAAATAGCACACAGGGCCCTGGACAGCCCGTGCTAGTTTCTCCTCCTAATGTGTTCCTCTCTTAGTAAAGGCTGTAATTAGATCCTTTGCTGGGCAAGAGCACGGACAAAGGGACATCCTTCCTCCCTGCCCTGTTTGTTGAGCTGGGGGCTGGCTTGCACAGAGCCTGCCTGTGGTGCCCAGCAGATCCCAGTGACCTTCAGGTGAGGGATTAGTGGGCTGGGATGCTCCAGCTTGCATTTGGAAGCATTTAATTATCTTTTAAGAGCTACTCCATAGCAAGGCTCATGGCTGAGGGGAGAGCTGCACACAGAGTGATCCTGCACGTCTGGACACAAGCAGGTTTGCACAGCACCAGCCTTGATGTAGGTGCACAAAGGAAAAGCTGGGTGGTGAGGGAAGGCACTCGGTGTGCAGCCAGACACAGCAGAAGCAGATGCTGTTCCTATGAGCCAGATCAGTTACAGCTGCTCAGCCCAGCACTGGAATCAGCTCTTGCATCTTTGACCTCAAGTAACAGAATGAAAAAGGAAACTGATTTCCTGGTTTCCCTTTCCTAGCTGAGAGTCCTGCTGTAAGGGACCTTGGCTAATAATTTCACATGTCATTTAGCTCAAAGTGATGCTTCTGGCTGTGATAGGAAAGGGAGAGGAAAATGCTGGGATGTCAAGGCTGAGCCACCTGCCTTGGGCACTGGTTCACATTCCCACACTTTGCTCTAGCTTTGTATTCTTGTGTCTCTCCCCTTTGCTCTTAGAAGGGGCCAAACTTGCATAAAATATCAAGCAGGGAATCACCCTTCCAGCAGCCAGTGGTGGGAAGATTCCCTGTCCTGTGTCAGTGCAGGTATCCATGGTCCCAATTGCTGCAGAGCACTGTGGAAGCCAGGAGTGTAACTGGACATCAAGAGGGACAAGGCAAGTGTGTAAGCAGCAGATCCACAAATGGTGATCCAGGTGTATCCACCAGTTTTGGAACCCCTGTTCTACCTGGGTCAGGAGCAGAGCTTGTATCAATGAGGCTCTCCCAGCTCTCATGGTTTCTCCACCAGGACCATGTCTGCCATTGGAGCATGTGGTCACTGTTGTGCTGGCACAGAATGGCATGATTTACAGAATTACTTGGGAAATTAGGGTGTTGCTTTATGCATTTCTGCATCCCTGAAGCCTTCCTGCTGTTTGTGTTGCTGGGGAAGTGGTTGGTTTTTATAGAATTCTGTACTTAGTTTTGGAGTGCTCTGTTTGACATGTTGAAGAAGTGACGTTTCTGTTTCAGAGCTAGTCAGAGCCTGGCTGCAATCCTGGGACAGCACATGGCATGGAGGTGCTTCCTGGCCTCTCCCCAGCACCAGTGGTGCTTTTCATTTGGCTGCACACACTAAGGGGACACTTTCCCAGAAGCACTGGCAGCTGAGAGTGATGTGATACCCCTATTCAGCTATGGATCACTGGAGTTTCTGTGCTGGCTGCCTTGGACAGACCTGGAAATGTGTCTCTGTCCTTCCAGAGTGTAGGAGACTGCTGTTTCTCCACTGTGAAGTCATGTCAAATTCTTTATGAATCTCCTGATACTTTGAGAGTGCCACCTCATTTGCCTGGCTGAAGTGTTGAGTCACATTAAAATTAGGTGTTCTTTACTTCAGTAGCAAGCCATTTCCCTGGTATGTGACATTGCTGTCCCTTGGCTCTCCTTCCCATCAGAGTCTGGGCTGCAGGAGCCCGGGGTTGGTTCACAGAGGAGCACAGGGAGAATAGGGCAGAGCAGGCATGACACTGAACAAACATACATGGGTGTATTTATATATGACCTTGGAAAACAAGACAGGCCTTGGTATCCCATTGCAGCCCATCAGATGTCAGGTATTTGGTGTTGCTGCACGTTGGCGCATATTTCATGCTGAGATAGCTGCAGGCGTGAGCACCCAGGAGTGAGGGAGCCATGCCATAAATCCCAGAGTGCTCCTGAGCCTGTGCACTCTTAGCTTTGGCTCTTTCTTGAGCTTTGGACTCTTCTTGCCTCTCTGAAAGTGCCAGTATTTCCATTTCACACATTCAGTTGCTTTCAGTAGTGACCTACACAGGGCTGGGCACTTCAGACTTAATTTTCATACTACTGGAGAACTTTAGTCCAGAATTGGATTTCTGGAGTTTGGTTACTTTGTGCTCAGAAGGGCAGGTGAGGACATATTTGTTGGCCAGAGCAGTTTTCAGTGTCACTCTTACCTTGTACTGCTGCACAGTAACAAAGATTATCTTGCTTTTCCAGGGAAGGGAATGAACCTGGGGATTCCATGAAAATCACCTACCGTGAGCTACTGCACAAAGTCTGCCAGTTTGCCAACATCCTTCGCAGCCAAGGTACACAGCTGGGGCAACAGGAGCACTGGATACTGGGGAGGCATTTGGCCAAGGGTTTGGAGATTGGGGTCACTGCTTGTGTGGTTGCCAGTCTGTTGAGTAATTCTCATCAATTTGCTCTGCAACATACAGATTCATTCCTGGCTCTGTCTGTGAAAACTGATCAGTGCTGGTCATATCAGCTGTACAAGGAAGTGTGTGTGTGTATCAGCTGTACAAGGAAGAAACCAAAGTGCTTAAAACTTTGTGCTCTGGGGTTTTCCAGCAAGCAGTGGGCTCTGGTTACTTTCCTGCTCCCTTCGGGGAGGCAGATGAGAACATGGATTGTTAGTCATCATCTCTCAAGAAAGGCAAAACCCAAGGCTGCTTCAGCTCTAACTCCAGCTGAAGCTTTATTGTGTGCATATAAATGTGGAATTAAAAGAATTGATTTATTTCTATATCCTGTTTTTTTGCCATGTAACATGTTCATCTTGACAAATGCCATGTTCACTTTCCTTCCATAGGGGTGAAAAAAGGAGACCGGGTTTCCATCTACCTGCCAATGATCCTGGAGCTGGTCGTAGCCATGCTTGCCTGTGCCAGGATTGGAGCTCTGCACTCTGTTGTGGTAGGAGCAAGCTCTTTGTGCTGCTCTTGGTGCTGAGCTCTGAGGGGAGCAGCTCTTGGTTTTGGGAGAGGAGCTGGAAAGATGAGTGCTGACCATGAGATGGATGGAAGCTCAATTAAGATGCTGCTGTTTCCCTGCATTAAGTGTGCAGTGGGCTTCTTTAGCTCACTCCATCAGTGCCTGGTGGTGAATCATTTGCCTTGGGTGACCAGCACAGCAGCTGTGGGGGTTTGGGGCTGGGTTTCTGTGTGTCCCTGCTGACTCTGCTGTGTGCTCTCTGGCAGTTTGCAGGTTTCTCTGCAGACTCCCTTTGCGAGCGGATCCTTGACTGCGGTTGCTCTCTCCTCATCACAGCAGGTAAAACACACATTTGAGTAACTCTCTTCCTGTTGCCTGGCTGAAAGGTTTTTATTTTAAAAGCCTGGAAGTGGAAGAGAGAGGGCCGGTGCCTCAGCTGAGCCTCCCAAAGCAAGTGCAGGGCTGTAGCTGTGCCTGAATGTTCTTCCCACTCCAAACATGTGGTGAAACCTCTGAGCAGCCCCTCAGTTTGTCCTGTAAAGCTTGATGTCACCAGCTGCTAACAGCATGTTTCCAAACACTTCTCATCCGTGTTCCTCCTCAAAATCAACCAGATGTTTGCAAGATGTATCATGAGGCAGGCCTAATGTAAGAATTCCCACCCTTCCCCATTTTAAGGACATTTCTGCTGCAGTTCCTGGCCTTGTAAAGTAAAGGATCAAGAGTGTGGCAGTAGTTGCATTTCCCCAGCTGTTTTTTCCAAAAGTGCAAGAAATAGTGTTTTTATTAATTCCCATGGCATGAAAAGGACCCACTAAACTGCAGTCTATGTTGTGGATGCATTGGATTATTTCCCACAGAATACTCCCCAGAGATTTGTGAGGTCAAACTGGGACCTCTCCCAGAGAAGGAATTCCACCATGTCATTTGGCATCTGTTTCTCTGGGCTAAAAGGGTGCATTGGGAAAGCTTTCCCATCAGCTGTTTGTCTGTTTCCCCTCACTCCAGTGCATGAGCTCTGCTCTGCCCTCCTGAAGCTGCTTGTTGCTCCAGCTGTCCCAGGCTGCCTTGGCTGGGAAGCCCCTCTGATGTTTCTCTCACCATTTTGCAGATGCCTTTTATCGAGGGGACAAACTGGTCAACTTGAAGCAGATTGCAGATGAAGCCATCCAGAAATGTATAGACAAGTAAGTTTGGATTCCCTTGTAGAAAAGGGCATTGCTGCCAGAATCTGCTCCTGCACAAATGGGAGTTGTCATAGGTGGGCAGACTCTGCAGCAGGTCTGACACAAACAGTCATAAGATATTACAGAAAGGGAAATAATCCTGGTGAAGTGGCTTTGCCAAGCTTACAGACACAGCATCTGTGTAGCTTGTGTGAGACTGAATGTGGGTTTGTGTGTTAGAGCAAACATGGAAATTTGGGGCAGATAGTCTGCACATTAGAAATTCAAACTCCAAGAAAACATAAGTCTTTATGTCTGTAAAAATAGGTACCTGGGAGGACAGAAGTGATCCTGAAGCTGGGAATTATCTGGTGGATACTGTGTTGATACCCTGAACAGGGCTGAAGGGAAATAAGATCATTCTGTCAGTGTTCTGTAGGCTGTCTTTGCCCTCATGAGGGGGCAAACACCTACGCCTGTCCTTGATGTATAATCAGGCTTTGGAAGCCTTTCCTCCCTCTGAGACAGGCATGCCTAGGGGTTGGAGCAGCTACTAACATTTCCTGGTAGGAGGGCTTGTTCCTGGTCACAGGCAGGCAAATTTGGGATTTGTAAGGAATCTCCACAGCAGTGTCCCGGGAGAAAGACTTGTGGGACCCCCACTTTCTCCCCAGGAATCACACCCAGTAAATCCCCAGTAAGCTGTGCACAGACTGTTCCTACTCTCCAAGCTGTTCCTGTGGCTGGTGTCCTTGGAAGTTCATGGTGTACCTGGAGTTTGCATGGCAGCAAATGCTCCAGATCAACAAGGGGAGCTCCAGGCCCTTGTCCTGCCTCTAGTGCTGCCTATGAATCCCAGGAAGGGCTGGCTCAGCCCCTGAGCAGCCCAGTGTGACAGCTCCTGCCTTTTACAGGGGATCCTCTTTGAAAAAGTGCATCGTGGTGAAGCACCTGGGCAGGGAAGAGGTAGCAGTGGACGGGACCTGCAGCAAGTCTCCTCCTTTGAAAAGGCTGTGCCAGGAAGTGCAGGTGTGTTCCTGATGGGATGAGAAGGGGGTTTTACTACCATGGGCCTGAGACCAGCAAATAGATCAGTGCAAAAGCACTGCAGTGATTCCCTGAACACTCCTGTTCCGACTCCTATTCCTGTTTTCACCCCTCCTTGCTGATGTTGCCATATGAGTGGTCTGAAAATGGTTCATTTTCCTTACCAAGATCCTCTCTCTGCTGCTTCCTTTAACATCCTCACAAGCTGTCAGCCCACAGGACCCCTGGGTACATCTTCCAGAGCCACCAGGGACAAGGTGCCCGTTTTCCTCTGCCCAGTACAAGGCTTTTCCTTCCTACCCCTTTGTCTCTCTCCCCTTTGTGCAAAGACCAATGCTGTGCTGCACTGTAGCTGTGACTGTGGCAGCAGGAGAGGAAGCCCAGGAGATCTGTGCTCATGGCGTGAGCTCAGTGCAGCCCCATGACAGGGCAGCAAAATCCTCTGCTGAGAGCAGTGCAGGGCCTGTGCAGCTGGCACAGGGACTCTATCAGCTCTCTGGCTGGGGCTTTCCTTTGCAACTAGAGATGAAAGGATGTGGGCCAGAGGCATGTGGTGAGACAGGGGTGGAAGGAGGAGAAGGTGTCGTGGAACTGTAGCTGCCTGCTGAGCTCCTGAGGCTGCTGAGCAGCCCTGCTGTGCCCAGCCCTTACCTGCTCCAAAGGCAGGTTACTTTCAGCTACCCCACAGCTCCAAATCTTGCCACGTTGTCTTCTGTCCCTCTGTGCTGGGTGATTATTTGCACTGAGTTATCCGCAGGCTGCTGCTGGCTCAGAAATGGGTTGTGTTTGGGGAGTATTTGAGCTTTAGACTCTGCTTTCAGGAGGAGTGGTCTGTGCACATCCCTGGAACAAGAACTCCAGCAGATTCTCTGCCTTTGAGTTATTTTCCCTCGTTCAGCTGTGTGAATTTTATTGGGGTATTGCTCTTTGTTTGACGTCCTGGCCATGTTCCTTGGCCTGCTCTGCCCTTTCTCTTGTGAGGGCGGGGTAGATGCAAAAGAATGGGAGAACTGGAGCAGACCAGCCATCCTGTGTGAGGTTTACCTGGCAGGGTGATTGCAGGGTAGCCTGTCCCTGTGCTGGTTCCAGTAGGTGAGAGTGGTTCCATTTTGTGCAGAATGTCCTGGGGGGAGGCTGGAGGGTGTCTCTTACTCTTTGGCTCTCTTTACTCTACTTGTTTTGATACTTTATTAAGGATTCTTTCCCTTGTGGATACATTTTTACTGTGCTCCTGGCTTGTGTGAAGCTGTTGGATGGTCCCTGGGCTGTGTGCTGGCTTTGTGCCTCTGTGCCATGTGCAGGGGGTGGACTTGGGGACCTGCCCTGGGGGCAGCTGGTACCCAGGGAAGGTGATAGAAATGGGCAGGCTTCTGCTCAGAGGGCATCTTCTGGCCTGGCCCTGGATCTGAGCATTTTCCAGCCTGCCAGGGTGATTTCCCAGCATCTGGGCCTGTGGACTTCCAGCTCCCTGCCTGCAAAGCCCAGTGTGGATCCTCGACTTCCCAGATTTCACACCCTCTTTGTGGATTTTTAACAGGAAAAAAAGACTGAAAGCTCACAGAGACTCCATCCCAAGGTATTTAAACACAGCACTGCCTTCCTCTTTGGCACCTCCCCTCTGCTTCCCATGCAGCTCCCCACCTCCCTTAACTGCTCTGGCTACCCAGCCACACGTGCCCTCCTAACCGTGGTGCTGGCAGCTGCATGTCAGCAACAGACCCCACCCAGCTTGGCAGAGCTGCCCACGGTGTGGGGGTGAGTGCAGTGCCACCAGTGCTTCCAGAAACAGACCCACATCCGTGACCCCCAGGCACAGGCCAGTGTGCTGCCAGGGGAGTGCAGAGCCACTGGCATGCAGTGTCAGCATCCAGGTCAGGGTTTGGCACTCTGCCTTTCAAAAGCAGCTCTCACAACACATTTCCCTTTGTGGGGAGGCTGGCAGGGGTCACCTGCGGCTTCCTGGCCACAGGCAGCAAACCTGCATCTCCAGAGCCAGCATGGGGACTCTGCCTGCCTCATCCAAGGAGCTGAGCCTCTGGACCCCCAGAGCAGGCAGGCAGAGACACACAGTGCCATGGGTCTGACCTCCTCCCTGGGGCACTGGAGGCTGGGTGCTAAATCAAGGATGGGATGCAAGAGAAAACTGCTGGATAGCCTTGGGCTTATTTACCTGGTGCCTTGCTGGGAGCTTGCTGGTGGGACAGAATTGTGGAAACTGCTTTGCCAGGTAAAACCAGGAACCCTGGGGGGCCATGAAAGCTTTCTAGGTGGGCTCAGGTGTGCCAAACTGTCAAGCAGCTGGTGTCCCCTGTACCACATGTATGGGAGCTGTGTGCTGGGCTGTGGGTTCTGGTGCCTCCAGATGTCTCATGAACATCTTTAGAGCTGCAGAGTCACCATGTGGCTGCTCTCTGTGCACCCCAGCTGAGGGAGCTGTGGCGAGTCTGGCTTTTTGAGGAGGAAATGTGCAGGGCTCTGGGTCAGATGCCTGCCCTCACAGAGATGGGAGAAGTGGAGGTCTGAGCTGAGGCTGGGGTGTGTTCCCTGCCCAGCTTCCCCCATGCTTCTCTGAGGAAAGGTGAGGAGGTCAGGGAAAGTTAGTCTTGCCCTGAACTGTGCCACCACCCTGGAGAGGTGGGCAGCAGAACAACCCTCAGGGTGACCTCTGCCCATCAGCCACAGGTTTGGTGGCTCTGTCACAGTTCTGGCATCTTCAGTCAGCCAGTGCTGGATGGCTCCGCATTGGTGCGGTTGCTTCTTACCAGGAAAGTTATTATCTAAAATCTCAGAGAATGGATTTTTTGGGGGGGCCTGCAGGGCCAAGCAGTGTGAACCCACAATGCTGCTGTTTGTCTTGGGCTGTGCTGCCATCAGGGTCCCCACAAGGTGTGTGGGACAGGTGGCTGTGGGACGTGTGGCTGTGCTTGCTGCTTGGCTGTGGGACTGCAGCTCGGGGCAGCCCCACAGGGCAGAAGGAGCCTGATTGTGGGAACAGCCCAGAGCAGCTGCTGCCAGCCTCTCCTGGCTGTTGCTGCCACCCACGGGGATTCACCGCCGTTACCTGTGGTCTGGACACTCTGCTTCAGGTCTTGCAGCCAGACCATGTGTAAAGGTTTTCCTTGTGGCTGTGGGCTGTGAAAAGGAGCTTCGGGAGTGGGAGCTGCAGCTCTGGTGCATGGTTTGCAGCAGGCTGTGCTGTGAACATCCCTCGATGGCCTGTGAGGGGGGTGAGGTTTGGACTGTGCTCCTCATCCCCTCTCTCTTGTTTTTGGACAAGCCTGTTTCCAATCTTGTGCTTTCCTCAGATCCCTTGGAACCCAGCCATGGACATGTGGTGGCATGAGCTGATGCGTGGTGCCAGCACAGAGTGTGAGCCCGAGTGGTGCGACGCCGAGGACGAGCTCTTCATCCTCTACACGAGCGGCTCCACTGGAAAACCCAAGGTGTGCTCCCAGCTCCCTGCATGGGACAGGCTGAGCCACAGGAGCCCCTCAGCTGGGGGAACTGGTGAGGGAGGAGTTGGGAGGCCTCAGCAGGAAGATGAGCCACAGAGGTCTTCGAAAGGGGCTGTGCTGGTCATTCCTACTCAGCTGCTGTTAAAGCTCAGTGGTGCTACATTCGAAAGGGGCTGTGCTGGTCATTACTACTCAGCTGCTGTTAAAGCTCAGTGGTGCTCAGCTGGGCCTGGCCGGGTGAGGGTGATGGTGGGAGCTCACCCTGACATTCCTGTGCCTTCTCCTCGCAGGGTGTGCTGCACACCGTGGGTGGGTACATGATTTTTGTTGCCACGTCCTTTAAATACGTGTTTGATTACCAACCTGAGGATGTGTACTGGTGCACGGCCGACATCGGATGGATAACGGGCCATTCCTACCTCACCTACGGCCCCCTGGCAAACGGGGCCACCAGTGTGATGGTGAGTGCTGTGTGCCAGTGGGTGCTTTCACTCCAGGAAATGGGAGATGGGGATGCTGAGCTGCATCCCTGCATTGCTCTGTGATGGTGTGCAGGGCTCTGTGGGGAAGGGTGGTGCTCTCCAGGGAGGGCATGGTGACTGCTCGGGGGAGTAGTTTGTGTGTGGCTTTTGGCTGGTTAATTTTTTCAAATGCTCCCCTGTTTCTTTCCCATAAAAGTACAAGCCTTGTGCACCAATGGAGCCAGGGCTGCTCTGACATAATGGAAAAACTCGATCAAGGAGTGATGTTTTCCCTGCTGATGCTGATTTGGCAACTTGTTGTTTAACTCCTGTGCCTGTATCTCTCTTGGCAGTGTAACAGAGCAGGGAGCCAGAGACCTGTGCCCAGGAATCCCCAGGGAAATGCAAACAGAATCACTGTTATGTTGGGGGAGGCCTTTTGGGAGTTCTTGGTACTTTGGGTTGTGATTCTGTCACAGTGTTTGGACCTCTTGCCCTTCGCCATGTGGGCAGGGTCATTTGGGCTGGTGGGACTGTGTTACTGTGGTGGCCACACAAGTGCCTGTGGTGCAAGGGGGTGTCAGGGGACATCTGCTAGGATGAGGGAGGAAGACATCTGCCCAGTGAGGCAGGTCCTTGACCTGGGCTGGTTTCACTGTGTGGTACCTTTATAAGGACATGCAGGGGTCTGGCTGCTGTCTGGCTCCTCCTGCTTGGGCAGGTGCTGCAGGTGGGGAGCAGTGAGGAACAGCTGTGTCACTGCTCTGTCTCCTGCTCAGTTTGAAGGTGTCCCCACCTACCCAGAAGTTGGCAGAATGTGGAGCATCATTGACAAGTACAAGGTGACCAAGTTCTACACAGCACCCACGGCCATCCGGCTGCTGATGAAGTATGGCGAGGAGCCTGTCAAAAAGTGAGTGCCAGTCCCAGTGGAATGAGGACATTGGCTTTGCACAGCAGGGTTGAGTGGGAGATGCCTAAATAGCCCAGGTCTCCTCTCTTCCCCTATGCAAGAGAGCTGACAAAGCTCTGACCTGTACCTGGAAAGTCCATTTTGGGTAGCCCAGGGGTTCCTACAGGCTCTGCTGTGCAGCAGGCTCACAGCTCCATAGCCTGCTGAGCTTCTGCCAGCCCCCTCCTCTCTGCAGGCACAGCAGGAAGTCCCTGAAGGTGCTGGGGACCGTGGGTGAACCCATCAACCCCGAGGCCTGGCTGTGGTACTTTCGTGTGGTGGGAGAGGAGAGGTGTCCCATTGTGGACACGTTCTGGCAGACAGAGACGGTGAGTCCTTGCTGGGTGTCCCTGGCACCTCTCTGTCCCTTCTGCTCCCTGCAGGGCCTCTTTGCAGGTTTCCCATAGTGGGGTTTGGGGTCTGTGGGGACTACTTGTTTGGCCTGCCCAGGAAACTCTGATGTGCCCCTTCTCTTCCTATCCTGGAACTCAAACAGGCTCCAAGGGGAAACCTTCCTCTCCAAAGGGTTTGTTCCACACTCTGCTCTGGACACGGCACTCCTGCCCCTCTTTCTCTCCCCCAGCAGCTCCAAAGCTTTGTGCCCAGATTTCCCATCCACTGCCGTATCCTTCCCAGGGCCCATCTCCACACCTGCCCTGAGTAGCCCTGACTGGGATGTGCTGTTCCCTGAGCTGATGGCACAGCTGTGGGATGGGCTGGCATGGCCCAAACTCACTGGTTTTTGCATCTCTTTGCAGGGAGGCCACATGCTGACACCCCTTCCTGCTGCCACCCCCATGAAGCCAGGCTCTGCTGTGAGTAGTTGTGTTCTCCTTCCCAGGAGCCTCAGCAAGGCCCTGTGTGTACCATGGCAGGGTGGTTGCAGCCTTCCAGGGGGTGGGGGGACAGTGGTGCACATGGGGAGGTGACCACCACCCAAAATCCCAGGCCCCATGCAGCCACGCTCGGGGGCCCTGTGTACCACAGCTCTCCAAAGCCACCCTTGGCCTGTCTCCAACTCCCTCTGGTTAATGGGGGTCTAATGCAGGGATTCACCTCCATCTCTCCTTTCTCCCTGGTCCTCATGGCAGACATTCCCCTTTTTTGGTGTGGTCCCTGCCATCCTGAGTGAGTCGGGGGAAGAGCTGGAAGGAGAAGCAGAAGGTTACCTGGTAAGGAAGGGCTGATCTTCCCCACCCTCCCTTTGTCCATTCCCTGTGAGCTCTGGGACATTCCTGGAAGAATACCCACATCTTTTGGCCCAGGGAAGGGGTAGAGTCACCATCCCTGGAAGTGTTCAAAAAATATGTGGAGGTGACACTGAGGACATGGTTTAGTGGTGAATGTGGGTGATGGTTGGACCTTTCCAACCTTAAAAAATCTGTGATTCTACCTCCACTAACTCTGGTCCACACAAGGAACCCCCTTGGGTGGTGGGAACTCCCTCCAAGGCCATAACTTTGTGGGAGCTTTTACAGCTGATCACTAAATGCACTTGCACCTGTGGGCAGGGCAGGAGGATGGGAACAACTGCTCAGCCAAGCTCCTTCCCCCTGGCCAAAGCTGGTGAGACTTTCCCAGTGGATCAGCACTGACAGCAAGTGTCTGAGTGCTGCTTGTGGCTGTCTCTGACATCTCTCTCACTGTGCTGTAAACCTGGGTTGTCAGTTTGGCTCTCACTGGCCCAGCTCTGTGTTTCTCACCCCCAGGTGTTTAAGCAGCCCTGGCCAGGGATCATGCGCACGCTCTACGGAAAGCACCAGCAGTTTGAAACCATTTACTTCAAGAAGTTCCCTGGGTACTACGTGACAGGCGATGGTAAGGGCATCCAGGCTGGGGTGCTCACAGGGGCCTGGGGACAGCTGTGGAAATCTTGCCCTGTCCTGCCCTCAGAATCCCTTATCAGTTGCTCCGAGGGCTGGCACTGCTGCCTTACACTCATTTCTGGCTATTTTTAGGTTGCAGAAGAGATAAAGATGGTTATTACTGGATCACAGGGCGAATTGATGACATGTTGAATGTTTCTGGTAAGAAGGAGTTTTGTCTTCAGTGGGGACCAATGTGCTTTGTGACTCCTTGCTTTGTGACACTTCTGCATCCATTTCAAAAGCCACCTGCTTTATGGGGATGGTTCTGCATCTGTGATTCTGGCCAGCAACTGTCCTCAAAGTGGATCCAGTTGCTGGGTCAGGGTTATTTCAGGGACACACAAACCTGTGACTTGGTGACTTCCTGCACCATTTTTCCTGGAGACGGAGCCTTGGAGGGAAGGAACCTTCTGTAACCAGCCAGGGCACCTCTGCTGAAGGATTTAGGGCCACAGGGAATCACAGAGTTTGGGCAGGACCATGGGGTTGCTCATCCAACCTGCTGCTCCATGGAGGGCTCACCTCGAAGCTGCACAGAGCTCTGAGGATTCTTCCACCTCTCTCTACTGAGTCTTTGAGATTCAGCTGCTTCTCAGCCCATCATTTTCCATATACTCTATTTAATAGTTCCCTCCCTCCTTTCCTGGAGCCTGTGTCCTCCAGGTGTGTCCTGGCTGGCTCTGCTTTACTTGTCCCTGGATCAAATTAGATCCTTTCACGTGACCAGCAGTACCTGATTCTCTGCCAGCTGATCATTCTGGGAGTTGACCACATTCCTTTGGCTTTCTGTGACAGCAGTGCTGGGGTGGAATGTCAGAGCACAGGTACAGGAGTAGAGGTGTGCAGGACTGACTTATGTCCCTGCCCCAAGATGACTGAGGTCATTGCCCCTCCCCACAGCATTGGGCTGGAGCCTGGACTCTGCAGATCCAACCTCTTCCTCTGCACCTTCCAGCTGACCATGTGGGCAGGTCTCCTCTTGCCAAATCCAGCTCCTCCTCAGCCTGTGCCTTGGAAGGGCATCACTGTGAACTGTTCATGATCTATTCCAGAAAGAAGCCTAAAGGTGGGAGGGGAACAGCCAAGGGAGGTGGCTTCTGCAGGTGAGTGACACCTGGCAGCTTCCAGAGCACTGCAGAAATGAGTTTCACTCTCCAGCTGTTTCCTTTCCCAAGCACATCAAACAGATGCTCTCAAATCTGTAGTTTAGGGCCTTTTACAGCCTCAGGCCTCTTCCTGCAGGTGTGTAAAGCTTTGCCTCCCCCTTGTTTGCAGGCCACTTGCTGAGCACGGCGGAGGTGGAGTCGGCCCTGGTGGAGCACGAGGCGGTGGCCGAGGCCGCCGTGGTCAGCCACCCCCACCCCCTGAAGGGCGAGTGTCTCTACTGCTTCGTGACCCTGAGAGAGGGCCACGAGTTCACCAAGAACCTCTCAGATGAGCTCAAAAAACAAGGTAGCAACAGCCAAATACTGGGGAGCAGGCAGGGAGAGGACAAGTGATGGAGGGGTTAAGGGCTTGGGTGCTTGCCTGTGGTCTGGGGAATGCAGTGTGGACAACTGCCACAAGGTGCCTCTTGATTACAGAGCAGGGCTGACAAAGACTGAAATTAGTTCTCCCAGCCTCTGGCTGCTCATGTGATGCCATCTCTGCCTCGTGGGAGATGGCAGCCCTGTGAGGGACTGGGGTGCTCAGCAGGCTTTTGTTTGCAGCAGGGCTCTCCCTGGCAGACTGGGACATCCTGAGAGGATCATGGGGTTTCTTTAGAGTGGTGCTCTGGGTGTTTGTGCTCTGCTCTCAAGGAGCTGTTTCACTGCAAACTGCAGCATTGAATACACAGAACAGACCTGGGGCAGCTTCTTCTCTGGAGGAACCCAAGAGTGAATCAATCCTTGCTCTATCAAAATGGTCATGGTGTTGGTTGTAGCTGTTAGGAAGGTCTCTGGAAGATGGAGGGAATGAAAAAATGAGATGTGCTTATGGCCCTGTTGGCATTGCAGGTCTTGCTGTCCCCTTCCCCAGTGTGGAGGCTCAGGTGCAGCAGCCCCAGGCGCTGCCCTGCCAGGTGTCCCAGGAGCTGGGCTCTGTGTCTTAACCTTCTGTCCTGACTGTAAAGGATGCCTGTCTTCTTCTTGCCCCTACAATGAAAATCTCTCTTTTTTTGCAGTTAGAGAAAAAATCGGGCCCATAGCAACACCTGATTACATCCAGTATGCCCCCAGCCTGCCCAAAACCCGCTCAGGTGAGTTCCAGGGATGGTGCTGGGGAGGACTGGACAATTCCTGCCAGTGGAGGTTGATCAGCCCTGCACTGCTTGTCCAGGGCTGCTCAGATCAGTGGAGGTGCAAGCTCAGGGCAAGCAGGATGCGCAGGTCTGGTACTTCCCACTTCTGCTAAGGATGCTGAAGAGATCCTGACTCCTGGGGAGAGGGACTTCTTATATGGACAGATAATGAAGGACAAAGGCTGATGGTTTTAAACTGCTGGAGGGCAGGTGTAGATTAAATAGACATAAGGAAGGAATTGTTCCCTATGAGAGTGGCGAGGCCCTGGCACAGGGTGCCCAGAGCAGCTGTGGCTGCCCCTGGATCCCTGGAAGTGTCCAAGGCCAGGTTGGACATTGGGGCTTGGAGCAGCCTGGGATAGTGGAAGGTGTCCCTGCCCATGGCAGGGGGTTGGAAAGAGATGATCTTTAAGGTCCCTTCCAATCCAGACCATTCTGGGATTCTGACTCCTGCTCCCCTTTCTTGGCTGTCATTACAGGGAAGATCACCAGACGGATATTAAGGAAGATTGCCAAAAATGACCAAGATCTGGGGGACATCTCCACCTTGGCAGACCCGGGCATCATCAAACACCTTTTCAACAGCAGATGTGACACTAAGCAGTAGCAGCAGGACCTGTCCCTGCTGAGCAGAACAGTGGCAGTGGCACCTGATGAGCAGGTCCCTCCAACAGCCGCTGCCTGCCCGGGAAGGAAACCTTCACTGTTGAATTGAATGTACCAGTTGTAGGAACGAGGAGAGTCTGGCTCAGGAGAGGCCATGTTCATGTCCTGGATGAGGTGTCTTGTTGTGTTCCAGATGGATGTCACACATCTGAGGGTCAGCTGGTGCACAGAATGACTCATCCTCCTCCCTTTTCAGCACCTCGTTCTTGATTTTAATTTAATTTGGGGGGGTGGGGGAGAGGGTGTTAATTTACTTTATGTCCTAGAGGGGCCCTGGCACCTTTTGCACAGTGGGAAGGAGCTTTGGGGGTTGGAGGGGAAGAAGTGATGCTGGAGTTACTCAATGCAGGCAGGCCTGGGAGGGGCATCCACCACTGCCCACAGAGCAGCTGAGCACTGAGTGCTGCACGCTGCAGGAGCACTGCAGCAGCCACATCATCACTGCACAGCTCTGCTCATCCTGCATCCACTGTCCTGCTGCTAGCTTCCCCGAGCCTCCAGGGGAGTGGTGCAAGGCTCCAGGGAGCTCTGGGCTTTAAACAGGTTTTTTTGGGCAATCTGATACCAAGATCATCTGCTTCCTCACTGGACTGTGCCAGCTGGTACATTGTCCCCAGTCCAGGGTCCTTCACTGGCCGTGGACACTACAGGGAGCCAGAAAGGGAAAAGCTTTGGTGTGACATGTTGCATGGAGCCCTAATTCCTCCAGCTCTGCTGCCACCAGCTCACAGCTGAACCAGAGCTGGAGCAGCTAGATGCTCCTTTTGTGTCCTGGGGGAGGACTGGGAGCTGTTACACCAAAGGACGGAGGGGAAATGAAGCCAGGCAGAGGCACCATGACCACTGCTACAGCAGAGAAACCAAGGCAGGCAGGGCTGTGGGAGTCCTACACATTTCCTCATCAGGAAGAAATGCTGGGAGATGTTTAAAGTCAGTGTTTGCTTAAATCTGATGATGAGATGAGGATGATGAGAGCTAAAGGCCCCCAAACCTTTTCCCCAAGAGCCTGACTATCACCAGGGTCCTGCCAAAGCCATCCCTCCTCCAGTGAAGGACGTTTAACTCCAGCCAGGGCTGAGCTGGGGCTACCTCCTTTGCATTGTCTATGAAACCTGCATGTGAACTGTTTGATTTTGCACTTAAACCAAAGGAGAACTGGGCTTTAAAACTTGCTGCAACAGCTGTTTTGGGGAGTGCCAGTGGACAGGGATTACCTGCAACCTGAGCTGACTTGGGGCTGGAAAAGAGGAGCAGCTGCCTCTGGCTCGGGGTGCTCAGGGCAGGTGTTGGGGTGCTCTGCTGGGCTGTTGGCCAAGTCCTAAATCTCACTTGTAACCTGCTGCTCTCACTGGCACAGCACCTGTGTCACCTGTAACCTCGGTGCCTGCCTGTGTCCCGTGTGCCCCCACAGCTCTGTACCACTGGATTGTGCCACCTTGGTGACAAGGATTCCCACATCATTGTTCCTCCTGTTACTCTTTGTCAGCTATCTAATTTTGGCTGGAAAACAGCGAAAATTTAATGCAAAGTGGAATAAAATTCAAGAAAACAAAATGGAAACAAGCGTGGAGTGTGTGGGGGTGGTAGGTGCGTGTTGTTGAGTCCAGGGTGCTCAGTGCAGTTGGAGTGGCTGTGCCACAAACCAGGACTGGCTTTTGGGATGGGGAGGGGCAGGTTCCTGCCAGCATGATGTTTTCCCATGGACTGGGATGTGGCTGGCTGTGCTGGCTCCAGGGCTGCAGCCTGTGCCTCAATTTCTCCCTGGTCTCCCAGCCTGTGCTGTGCCAAGGCTCATGGAAAGCACAAGACAGTGTGACACTCACGTGTCACCGACCCCCTCATGCAGCACCAGTGCATGGTGCTGGGTGAGGAGGCTCAGGGCTGTCAGCACAGCTCAGGGCTGCCTCACCTCCACTCCAGGCCTGGTCTGCTTCCAGGCACAGCCATGGATCTCTGCCCACCTGCCAGGTGTGCCCCTGGGCTCAGACAAACCTGGCACAAACAGCACTCAGATTGCACATTCCTTTTAATCTCTGGCTTGGGGTAATCAATCCCCCAGCAAAACACCCAGGAAGCCCAGTTCCAGTCACACTTGAAGAACGGAGCAGTTTCCCAGGTGACTGACTGGTGACTGATGCTGCAGCAGCAAAGAGCCAGCAGGGCTGTCACTCAGCACACCCATTCTGAAGGAATTCTGGCTTTGTGCTGCTTCTGTCACTCAGCACATCCATTCTGCAGGAATTCTGCTTTTGTGCTGGTTCTGCCACTCAGCACATCCATTCTTTGGGAATTCTGCCTCTGTGCTGGTTCTGTGTAACTGACAGGGCTGGGCTGAGGCTGCCTGGGCTCTTCACTGCCAGAAAGCTGCAGCTTTTAGGGCTGAGGAGGAAAGGGGGCTGGAGGAAGAGGCAGAAGACCTTAAGCAGGACAGCTCACACTCCCCCACTGCTGTGCTGTTCCCACTGATCCATAAAACCTGGATGGGGCCATGTCTCCCCATCCGCTGGTGCTGGTCCCAGAGTAAGGTGGTTGGAGGTGGGGCTGTGCTGCCAAGCCTCCCCTGCAATTCCTTTGCTTCCTCACCACAGAGCTCCCAGTCTCAGCAGGACCATTCCCAAGGTTGGGGCTCCCTGACAGGAAGATGCTCAGTGTTTGATTTGCAGTAGGATGTACTGGCACAAATTCAGGGTGCTTTGGGATTTATCAACACACACAAGCCTCCAATTCACTGCTGCCTTGGGAGCTGCCTCCATCTCTGAGGGATTCTTACACCAGCCTGTGGAGAGCTGTTGGACAGGGCTGCAGGAGGCAGCGGGAGCCTGCCCTGAACCCTGCACTGCTGCCTGCCCTGTGTGGCACAGAGGCACCCAGTCCAATACAACAGGAGTTGGGCAAAGCAAAAGCAAGCAAGAGGCCCTTGCGCAAATTACCCAGGGCAGTTGTGCCTAGTGCAGGAACTCTGAGGATCCTCAGGCACAGGGGAAAAGAGAAATCAGGACAGCAGCAGCATGGGAAGGAGAGCTGGAGGGGCCATGGTGAGTGGAGCTGGGCTCTCTTTAAGCTGGAGGGCACTGAGGCACTGGCTGAAGATAAAGGCTGATACTTGCCCATCCACCTTTCTCCTCCCATTCCTTAGGCTGTGTCTCCAGAAATCATGCAGCATCCAGGAGCTCAGAAGTGGGAGCAGAACAAACGCCTGTTGTGGCACCTTGACCCTTTTGCTCTACATCCTCCTGCCCCCAGGCTAGGCCCCAAAGGAGCATTCAGAACCCTGCAGTCCTGGAAGTCACAGCTGGGCCGTGCCCAGGGCAGGGCCCCCTGAGCATGCAGAGCAAGGGAATCCTTCTTCCTGGAGGGGGAATCACCACAAGAAGCTGGGGCTGGCACCCAGGACCTCTGAGCAGTTGCATCAGTCCGTCCTCACAGCCTCCAGCACATCGGACCTCGGCAAGTGCACCCTCAGGAGAAATCCCTGGGGCAGATCAGCTCTTCAGGCAGCAGAGAGAGGAGGGTGGGGCCGTGGCTGCTCACACCAGGTAGGGCGTGTCCAGCACGGCCACCCCGGCTGCCACGCCACCGTCCGCGTGCTCGATGGCCTTGGTGCGCAGGAGGTGCCCGGCGGCCCGGTTCAGCACCAGCTTCTGGCCCTGCCTGCAAAGGAGAGGGAAACTGAGCCCCTGCAGAGCACAGAGCTCATGGCATTTCTCTGGGGCAGCAGGATGCACCTTCCCCGTCAGCACACAGGGCTAACGTGGGGGCCCTGCAGTGGTGGCTGCACTGGCCCTTCTGCAAATGGGCAGTGCCAGGGGCTGAACGCTGCCAGAGCACCTTTGTTCCCAAAACTGTGTGAAAAGGACTTTAATTTATACCCTATGGAAATGTGGCCTATGAGGGTTTTAAACAAAAGCAGTTCCTATTAGTGATGAACAGGCATTAGGCCTTCAGGTATTTCAGAGATCACCAGGGCTTCAGAAAAGCCACACATGTGGCTGCATCCAGAACCCAGGAAGTGCTCCCAGAAA
This sequence comes from Promerops cafer, assembly GCA_013398275.1. Taxonomy (NCBI): domain Eukaryota; kingdom Metazoa; phylum Chordata; class Aves; order Passeriformes; family Nectariniidae; genus Promerops; species Promerops cafer. Next base: position 14,304 of record VZSE01008585.1, on the reverse strand, counting down.
TCAGGGATAGAACACACCCATCCCAAGATCCCATTCCACCAGTAACTGCCAGCATGAGCCCTGTGGTTTTCCAACAGCTCGTTTGGCAGCAGGTTCAGGGCAGCAGCTCAGCACATGCACATGTGCTCAGAGCTGCTCCCAGGGTCACATCTGTCCCCTGCACCTGCACGTCCCCGGACATCTGTCCTGTGGCTGCAGAGGGAAAAAAGCTCCTGCTCCACATCAGGAGCAGGGAACTGCCCTGGAACACAAGCACATTCCTCACCTGACATAGACACCAAAGATCCCAAGCTCGGAGATGCACTCGGACACTTGGAGGGGACTGTGAGCCCTCAGCAAGTAATTCGGTGCTGGCTGGGGTTTGATCTTATCCATCAAGATGTAGGAGGTTCTCTCAGGGCTGTCTTTGATTTTCTCCAGAACCTCCCTGAGCTCTTCACCGTAGAGGTTGTTCCCTGGTGCACAAAACCAGCACATCAAGCTCTTCCAGGACAGCAGAAGCCCCTGGCCCCAGCTATGTGGCCCTGGCAGCCTGAGTAACGCAGCCTTTGTCTCCCCAGGTGCTGCCTGGGCCCTCCACACCCAGCACCAGGGCCACACCAGTCCCCATGGCTATGAGTAGCCACAAACCACTCTTTATCCCTCAGCACAAGACCAGGAGCTGGCACAGAGCTACTGCCTGTCCCAAACACAGCACAAACCACAATGGAAACCCCCAGGGGCCCAGCCCAGCTCATACCTCCACAGCCCAGCTCATACCTCCACCTTCACGCTGAGGCTTCAGCACGAAGCGGTTGGGGTCAGCGATGGCCGTGGCAGCTATTCTGTCACCCTCTTCACCCTGGCAGGAAAGGATGGAAACAGGTGGACATCAGGAATAATTTCTTCATGGACAGGGTGGTTTCACACTGGAATGGGCTGGATGGAGTCACTACCCCTGGAGGTGTTCAAGGAATGATGGGACATGGCACTCAGTGCCACGGTCTAGTTGATAATGTGGTGTTTGGTCAAAGGTTGGACTCAAGTGATCTTGGAGGGCTTTTCCAACCGAAATGATTCTGCGAACAGCAAAGCATCAGGGAGCAGCAGGGGCTCCTCAACAGATCCCTCTGAGCAGAGGCACCAACAAATTCCCCAAGGACCACAACAAAGCCCTCTCTTCTTCTCAGCCAAAGAGCACAGGTGTGCATGTCAACTCCTGCTCCAGCCCCGCTCCCACTCACCTCGTCCAGGGAGTAGAGTCCTGCAAAGGTGGCTCTTATCCGAGCGATGGCCTCGGGCTGGCCGGGCAGCAGCTTCTCTAGCGTCCCCAGCCGGCTGAGCTCCTGCTGGACCTTCTTGGTGCCTGCCAGCTGTGTGGCAATGTCGGGGCACTTCACTGCCCGGGACCTCTCCAGCAGCAGCCGCGCCTCCCAGCTCTGAGACGGCGAAGGAGCAACCACGCCGTGAGAAAAACCCACACAAAAGGTTCGCTCTGCTCTTTTCTGTGCAGTTACCGACATATGGTTTGTCTCCTCCCTGCCTGCTGGCAGCGACAGGGGGTGGGAGTAACACTCCGGAGAAAAGCAGACATGAATTTCCCGCCACCTCTGGGAGCAGCACAGTCAAATTAGCCACTGTGTGCTCCTTCCCCAGCTTGCCCAGTGCTGCCACCTCGAGACACCAGCAAGATCTGTTCTGTGCTATTATTACCTGCAGCCTGATGGTGCTGAGAGAGCACAGAGTGATCTGCAGACCAAGTCTGAAACCTTTAAGCAGGCGCTCATACCTATGTTAACCCCTATTGTACAGAAGCAACTCAGTGCTGCACTAAGGGATCACCCCCTGGAGAAGAAAGCCCCCCATTTTTCTTACTGCAGGGTCACCCATCTGCTCTCTGGAGTCACAGCTTCCCAATGCTCTCAGCCACACCGGGCATGACTGACCCCACCCCATACAGGGTAGCTGCCCCTAGGATTATTTCAAGCTCCCTAGGCAGTGCCAGGGAGGTTTCTGGAGCAGGGAGGTGGGTACTGACCTGCTGGTTGTAGATGTGGGGCATGTAGCCCTCTCTGTAATACACCACTGCGACCTCCTGGCCATCCCTGGAATGCAAACCAGAAGTGCTCACAGAGCCAGGCCAGGCCCTGCCCCATCCCAGCACCAAGGGAGGATCACAGCCCTCTGCCCCTTCTCCTTGGCCTCTGGCCTTCCTGCTCCTGCCTGGCTCTGCCAGAGCAAGCTGAACACTGCAAGCCCTGGCTCCTCTTCACTGAACCACAGCTTGGCCTGTCCCAAGACACAGGGAGCTGACATCCAGCCAAAGGCTCAGTAATTCTGACACCCAGCTCTGCAGAGAGGTAAGCACCTCATTTTTAACAGCTTTTACACCACGCTGGCCTGGGGATTAAATCTGGAGAAAAGGAGGCTCAGGGGGGACCTTGTGGCTCTGCACAACTCCCTGACAGGAGGGGACAGCCGGGGGGGTCGGGCTCTGCTCCCAGGGAACAGGGACAGGAGGAGAGGGAACAGCCTCAAGGTGTGCCAGGGGAGGTTTAGATCGGAGATTAGGGAAAATATCTTCACTGAAAGGGTGGTCAAGCACTAGGACAGGTGGCTCAGGGCAATGGAGGGACTTGAGGATGTGAGGCTATGGCACTTGGGGACATGTTCAGTGGTGCTGGGTTACAGGCTGGACTCGATCTCACAGGTCTTTTACAACCTTAACAGCTCTGATTCTGTGATTCTTGAAGCTGGAGGGAACAAGGTTCTTCTCCTGTGGCAATTCAAGGTAGGACATCAACTCAACAACCTGAGAGGCACCAAACCAGCCTGCCAGGGCTGGGCTGGCAGCACAGCTGTAGCACCACATCCCCAAGCTTTGGCCTCAAAACTGTGGCCTTGGTCTGGGAGCTGCTGGCAGGCAAACAGGAGGCATCCAGCAGTGACAGGGGAGGGTGCTCAGGAGGAAGCACAAGGGATACACTTTCCCCTCAACTATCCAGCCATGACAAACACATTCATTAATTAAACACAGTACAGACCCCAAAGGTTGAACCATGGAAAAATCACCCTCACTACAGAAAAATCACTGTCATGAAACCATGTCTTCCCTTAGGTTCATACAGCTCCCAGCACATTACCTGGAAATAGGACAAACGTCACACTTGGGACCAACTGGGAGTCTGTGATCCTCCCATCCTGGTCTCCACAGGAAGCAGGCAAGATGCTGAGTGAGTTCAAATGCAAGAGATCCCCAAAGGACCTGGAATGCTTCCTCCTGCAGCACTAACAACCCAGCCTAGCTCCCACTGGCAGAGCAGCACGTGAACAGTAAACAGGAAATGGCTCCGTGGAAGCCTCTCCAACAGCCAGGGCTGTTCAGAGCAGACCTTTGTGGAGGAGGTAAAGATCCCACAGAGCAATGAAGGCTGAAGCCTGAAGGAGGGAGATTGACTGCAGCTGTAAGGCACTGATGTGTGCCTGCAAAATCTCACCACCGTGAACACAAAGCCATCTCAGCTCCAAGAGGAAGCAGCAGCCTGGAGAGCATGGAAGAGAACTGCTTCCTCAGACAGTCACTACTCACAGTCAGCCCTGGCTGGAAGCTCCCCCAGCAGCCCTGTGTGCCCGAGAGGCAGCAGGAGCCTTGGCTCATACTCACACATAGAGCCTCCTGCTGGCATCCAGGGAGCCCTGCTCAAACACATCCCGGAACCGCTTCCTCACCACACGGATATTCCTGCAGCAGGAGGGCAAGAGTCACCAGGCTGGGCAGAGGTACTTGAGCTGCAAACCAGGGGTGGAATCGGTGGCTGCAGCAAGGAGGATCTGTAGGTTCCTTTAGAAATAGCCTCAGGCTTTGTGCTATGGAGCCAGAGAAATCCTACCCAAGAGAGCCAAAAAAACTCCCTGTTTAGGAACCCATCCTACGTTTCCTATGATCTGCCAGCAGTTTGCTCAGCTTTCCATACTGGAACTGAACCATCCCCTTTCTTTCCCATCCCAGGAAAATTCAAACTTTACCTGTTCCAAAGCTCATTTTCTACACAACGCTGATCAAAAATATTCCTCTGGACTTCCTCCACCAGAAACATCACCACAGCCCTGGAAGAGATACCAAGGACATCATTAAACCCATAAACACACCACATGCTCCTAGCTGGATCACCAGCTTTCCATCTCTGTGATCCAGGCTCCTTGCTCTGCTCCTGTTCATGCTCTCCTCCTCTGTCCTTACTTTTGTGACCCGTAGAGCTCCCAGGCTTTGGCAATTCCCAAGGCCAGCCCCTTCGCTGGGCTGTTGGGCAGCAGGCGTGATGCCTCCTCAGTCTTTCCCAGCACTTTCAACACCAACCTGTGGAACACAAATGGGGTAAATGCCATGTCCATGCCCAGCTGGACCAAGGGAGCAGCCTGGAGAGCACAGGGGCCATGCAGTGCAGCTGCTGCAGTGCCAGAGGTGCTCCTTACCTGTGGACATCGGCGGTGCGGGAGGTGAGCCCCCCGAAACTGGCAGCAATGGTGTTTATTTCTATCTGCCTCAGAGCTGCTGTGCCATCCAGCCCACAGTCAAACATGTAATCCGAGCGGTTGATGCCCAAAAACACAGTCTGGAACACATGGAGGGGAGCTGGGGTCTCTAGTTGCCTTTAACTACAAATCCTTTGATGACCTTGCTTCCAAATGCTCCCGGGGCAGATCCAGTCAGAGAATCCCAGAATGGTTTGGGTTGGAAGGGACTTTAAAGACCACCTCATTCCAGCCCCTGCAGTGGGCAGGGACACCTTCCACTAGACCAAGTTGCTCCAAGCCCTGTCCAACCTGGCCTTGAATATTTGCAGCGATGGGACAACCACAGCTTCTCTCAGCAACCTGTGCCAGCACCTCACCACCCGCACAGTAAATTCCTAATATCTCATCTAAACCTATTCAGTGTCAGTTTGAAGCCATTCCCTCTTGTCCTGTCACCCTCAGATTGATACAAACCACTGCACATCACGGACATGGGTGCTCTGCCCCCTGCCCAGGGCCCCCAGCACTCTCAGAGCTCCAGAGGAGTTCCCACCACTCCTGAGAGTAAAGGAGCTTCTGCAGGGACGGCCTGGCCAGTGCAGGTCTCAACAGGACACACGTCCCTGCACACTCTGAGGCTCCCAGAGGACAAAGACAAACCACATGAAATCCTCCCTCTCCAGGCCAGGCTGTTTCCAGCAGCACCAAGCAAAGAGCTCAGGTGTTCAACAGGGCAAGGTCTTGAGCTCACCGGCTGTGACAAGACATTGCAGTGCAGGGAGTGACCAGCCTGGGACAGCTCAGAGTCCACAGTGCCAAAGCTTGCTGCCAGAGCCCAGGCACCCCCACCACAATGCCAAGGGGCACAGACCACTGGGATCCCCTGCCAAGGTACCTGAGCTAAGCCTTCCTCCAAAACCTGCATGTAGATCCTGAAGAGTCGAGCTGTGAAGTCGTCTGCCTTGATGGTGCTAGAGAGAAACACAGACCACATCAGCCCCCTGCTGCTGTCACAGAGGAACAAGAAAATTAATTCTTCTGCAGAAAAAGCCCTTAGCAGGGGCATTCTCCAGTACAAAGAGCGAGGCTGGGGCTCAACCAAGTGCTGTGGCACTGTGAAACACCTCCCCATGAATGCTCAGTGCAAAACCACAACACAAGCACAGCCACTCCACAAAAGGCCCTCCTGTGCAGAGGTGACTCACTGGCAGGGCAGAGAATGGGACAAGTAAAGGCAAAGAAATGCAGTAGAATTCTGCAGGTTCAGGCAAGAAACCACAGGTCTCTCTGGGCCTTCACACACAGTTCAGAGAAGCTTCACAAGCTTCATCCGATCCCCCTGTCCTGTCAGGCTCCAAATCCCACACACTGTCACCCTGCTAGACAAGATCTGGCTTTCCCTCAGGGCCCCAAATCCCTGAGCAGCACCTCCAGGAGCTGCCCTGGCACAGGGCAGGCACCTGAGCACACACAAGCCCAGGGTGCTGCATTCTTTAACCACAGGTACAAACATGTCCCTGCAAGCTCTGGCTGCAGCCAGCTCTGGAACAGGCACAAGCATTGGAACAGCTCCAAGGGGTCAGGCTTTAACAAAACAAAAGGATGCTGGAAAACAACCTCCTCTGCTCTGTCTCAGTGCCAGAGGCAGCAGCACGTGCACAGGCAGCACAGAACAGGCAGTGGGAAGGGAAGAGGGATTTGTAGAAGCATCAGCCCCACAATTATGAGTGACAAAGTTGGGGGTGGTCACTCCAGCCTGGGCAACAGCCACAGATAAACTCAGCAGAACCCAGGAGCCAGAGCTGGACAGTCCTCCTGCACCCAGAGCTTGTGGCTGGGAAAGAGGGGACGGGGGTGACTGATGGAGGGTGTGGAAACAGAACAGACACCTCCTTTTCATCACCGCTGCAGCAGAGCTGGTGGTTACTGGACAGACATGGGCAGATGTAGAACAAGACTAAAAGAGACTCCTAAATCCAGGACTCAAAGATTCCAGTGATTTGCACTTAAGGCCCAGGGGCCAAAAAGCTCACCAGTATTTTTCACAAGCCTGAAAAAGTGGCAAAATTGAAGATCATAGCAGGGAATCAGGTCTTGGTCAGATGTCCCATTTTCTGGGGCCCAAGAAGACCTCAGAAAGATAGGGATGCCAAAAGGGTGATAAAGGCTTTACATTTAAAATATTTCACTAAAATGCAACATGCAAAAACATTACCTGGCCAGAGTTTGCTCCAGGAATTCTTTGTTTTGACTGACAGCATCCACCAGCAGGTTAAAATCCTGCTGGACAGCATAGGCTTGTTCAAACAAAGCCTGTGGCACTGCAGACGGGAGCAGCGTGAAGGGTGCGAAATTCACCACCTGCAGCAGGGATGCAGCACAGCAGTCAGGTCTGGGCAGCTGAAGAGGAGCTAAGGAGGTGCTTCCTCTGCTTGTCTGAAGGCTGAAGCCACCCCCATCCCTGCTGGGCAGACACATGGATGGCCTCGACCCTGCTGTTTCCTTACTTTGGAGGGTTCTGCTTTATGAAGCACCCACAGGGCAATGCTGCTCCAGTGCCTGGGCTGGGCTGACTGCCTCCCCTCATCTCCACCTGACAGCACTGTCTCCAGAACTTCTCAGGAACAGAGAAAAAGATAATTTGCCAGTCCTGGGTTCTGGCTGTCAGTTAATTCCTTTGATCCCTGCTCCAGAGCCCTGGCTCATCCCACATCTCGGGCATGGGGTCACACTCGAAGTCCATGTATTACACCACAGAGACGTTTCCAATTCACCTGCATTTCTACATGAAACAAGGGACACTGGCAGTGTTTGGCCTCTCCTCGCAGACTCCCTCTTCTTCTCACCCTTTGAGATCACTCAGAGCCCTGACCTGACATCAAGGAGCAGTGCTGTGGTGAAGACCTCCCTCCTTGTACCCCCGCCAGCTGCCTGCTTGCCCCCAGGCTCCTCAGGGACCCTTCCCCAATGGTGCCCCACCCCTCTTGCACAGGGGAACTTCTTCCCCTGAGACCCCTCATGGCATTCTGCTCCAACAGGCTGAGCCCTCCCACCCCAGCGATCCGCCAGCTATTGCCCAGAGGCAAATCCCACACATCAGCTACCTCCACCCCTGCCACCTCACCCCAGGGATGGGACAAAGGCCAACTGTAGCTGGGAACATGCCAAAAGCAGAGGCCCCTCCGTGAGACTCTCCTCTGGTTCAAAGGTTCATATGGGTGGTGAGAGGCTGGGAAAAGGATTAACTCCCAGGACCACAACAGGCAACTTCCTAAGCCTTCCCAGATCTATCCCTCTCCTTGGAAAAGGGAATCTGCATGGCAGGGCTGTCCCTTGGGGAGCTGCGCTCATCATCGGGACGGGCTGTGAGCTGCAGCCCCAGCGAAGAGACGGCAAAGGCCGTCTCTTCGGGAGCCGCTCGTTGCCAAGGGCTCACGGACCCCCGGCACAGCAGCGGCTCCTCCTCGCGCTGCGCACTCACATCCGAGGCGTTGGGCTGCTCCCCGGTCCGCATCAGCCCCCCCGCCAGCAGCGCCGCGTCCACCGCCACCGCCGCCGCCTCCCGCACGGCCGCCGCGTCCCGCACCACGTCCTGCCAGGCCGCGGCCATGGCAGCGCTGCGGGCACAGCACAGAGCGGGGTCACCGCCCGCCCCACACCCTGACCCCGGCNCAGCCCCCGTGCCCTGACGCCCCCTCCCTGTCCCCTCGCCGGCCCAGACCGTAAGTGCGCCCTGACCCCCGACCCTGGTCCGCGACCCCCGGCCCCTTCCTGGTTCCCGCTCCCCGCTTCCCGAGCGCCAGCCCTCGGCAGATCGCTGTCCCCGGACCCCCGAGCCCTCTGTCCCTCACTGACCCCCGTACCCCGGTCCGTCCCGGCGTCCCTGCTTCCGCCGCTCGGACCCGCTCCGGCCGCTCGGTGCGGGCGCTGCGGACCGCCCCGTGATTGGACGGGCCGCAGCCCTCACCCCGCCCCTCACGCAGATTGGCAGCACAAAAACCCAATCAGCGTGGGGAAAGCGCCTCTCGCGTGCAGTGCCGCTCATCGGGGGCGGGAGGGGGAGGAGCCGCCTGGGGAGCGCGCAGCGCGCACGCGCCGGGCTGTGTCACGGGGCTGTAGCGTCATGTCGCGACATCAAGAGGGCGACCGGGGTGCTGGGGCTGCTCGCCTGCGTCTGGGGCTGCAGCTCATGAAAGCCGACCGCTGCATGCAGGGGCTGCTCGGCGTCAGAGCTGCTGGGAGCTGCTGGCAGCCCAGAGCGATGGAAGTGGTCGGCGCAGTGTTCTCAGAGGCCCTTCCCAGCACGAGCGGTCCTGTAGTGCCGTGAAAACCCCTTCACCGTCATCTGCTGCCCTCGTGGGAGCTGAAACTCACCCTTGGCAGGCAGGGGAAGACACAGGCAATGCAGACCTGCCTTAGGAAGCGAAAGGAATTTGAAATATCTTTATGTTTTCCGTTTCTTGCCCTTTTCCTCGCCCACGTGCCTTTGCTGCGCTGCGGGGCCCGGAAGGGCTGACCGAGGGTACCGCGGTGCAGCCCCATCGCTCATGTCCCCTCTAGGCCCCGTGGAGCTGTACGGTGCTCCCAGGTGTCCCCAGGGGATGTCCCTGGCCATGTGCCGGGGCAAGGAGGTGCTCCCAGGATCTCAGCAGTGGCCGGGGTGCCCTGGGGCACAGCGCAAGCTGAGCTTTTTCTGGCCCTGTGACTGGATTTGTGCTCCCTCTGCCGCGGTTCCTCAGGGGACAAGGTTGCTCTCTGCCCTCGCGTCACACAGAGCCAAGGCTGGGGCTCTTCTGGGCCTCTTCACCTGGGGATGCCTGGGAAAGAGCAGGTCTCAGAACCCTTTCATGTACTTACAGGACATTGATTTCCCAGCAACAGGGCTTGAAATGACAGTGTGGGAGATGGAGAAGGTTAGTTTTCTCTTAGGAGCAAGCAAAATTTAGATGTAAATAAATCAAACCCCCAAGCAGGTCCTTTCTACCTTTTTGTTTCAATGTACAAAGGAACTGTCAGTCATAGCTTTATCTGCCCTCTGAATAAATGTAATAAAATGGAACAACCCTGTGTTGGTACCTCCAACACAACAGTGTAAAAAGAAACAAGATTTGTTGTCATCACATCAAACATTTGTGTATCCACTGAAATAACAGAATGACTTGAGCATTTTCACAGCTCATTTAGGACAGAACTGTGAAGCTCCAACAAAAGCAGCAGGGCTGGAGTTGGTTTGTGACCTGTGCTAGGAACATTTGAAACCGTGGATGGCTGGTGAGGAGATGGGGTGTGATGCTCATGTGCAGCCAAGAGAGCAAGAGCTGGACACCAGCCTGACATCTGCATCCCAACAGGAGCCAGCCCTGTGCCCTGGCAGCCTAGAACCCCTTGTGTGCCAGGCTCACCCCACAGCGTGGGCAGCAGGGCAGCGAGGGGACCCTGCCTCTCTGCTCCCCGCTCAAAGATTTCTTTCTGGAAATCTTAAGCCCTATGCATTTATATATCAGTGTTTAATATTATATTACAGTATTTCTGGAAATAAAACTGATTTTGTTAGGGTGGAATATTTATACCTTAAGAGGAGGATAATTAAAAAAGATATTGAGAATGTACTTGGAGTTTCCAAATGTGAACTTCAGCTATGGAATCACGAGCATTAAAAGCTGGGCTCATTAGATCAGGGGAGAGAATTAATACTTTATGTACTCGAGTAGGTATTTAATTTGGTATTCTTAGAACACCTTGAAATTTTATTTCAAGAGCCTGCGGGGCTGCTTGAAGCTCTGGGAGCTCCAATGAGAGAAGGACATGGAACTGTTGGAGCTCCAGAGGAGACCATGAAGTTCCTGAGTGGAACTTCCCTATGGGGGAAAGGCTGAGAAAGCTGGGGCTGTTGAGGCTGGAGAAGGGAAGGTTGTATAGAGACCTCCCAGCACCTTTCCAGTGAGTGAAGGGGCTACAGGGAAGCAGGAGAGGACTCTGTCAGGAGCTGCAGTGACAGGACAAGGGGGAATGGGGTCAGACTGAAAGAGAGTAGGTTTAGATTTGATGATGGGAGGAAATTGTTTACTGTGAGGGTGTTGGGCCCTGGCACAGGCTGTGCAGAGAGGCTGTGGATGCCCCCTCCCTGGGAACATTCAAGGCCAGGTTCAATGGGCCCTGAGCAACCTGGTCTGGTGGGAGGTTGCTCAAGTTGGAATGAGAGGATCTTTAGGGTCCTTCCAAGTATAATCATTCAAGGATTTGATCATTCTGCAATCCCTATCCACCACTGCGGAGCAGCCCTGGAATTCTGGTGATATCACAGCTCCCAGAGTGTTCCACCTTCTCCCTGATATGCCCATCAGTTCTGAGCTGCTCCTGCTGTCTGGATTTTTCCTGGTGGCTGGACTGAAGCACCAGTCCCAGCAGGATGTGCACTCCTGTCCCAGTGAAGGTGCAGTGCCACTCCAAGGAGGGGGACACCCCCTGACTGCCCAGGCAGGCTGGAGCCAAGTGGTGATGGTGTGGAACAGAGACCCCACTGTGAGGCTGTGCTGGCTCATGCAGCCTGACAGAGATCAAGAAGAGGAGATGGAAATAGATATGGTGGTCGATAATGAAAAAATGATGGAGGTGGATGTTGAAGAGTTTGTTGAGGAGCTGGAGGTTGACATGGAGGACGACACTGAAGAGATGGAAATGGATGAACAAGTTGAGGAGGAGCCCATGATCCTGGGATGAGGATGGAGCCCCAGCAGCAGGACAGGCAGGTGCTGGCCATGCCCTGCCCACAGGCAGGGTGTGTCCCCTGCTGCCAGGCTGGGGCTGGGCTGGGTGGCCTTGCTCAGGGACACGGTGCCCAGGGGGCCCTGGATTGTGGTGGCACAGGCACCACCCCTGGCCTGCCCTGTGCTTGCTTTGGGCCACACCGGCCCTGTCCCAGCGCCTGGGGCCCGGCTCCCAGCCCCAGCTGGGTGCAGTGCTGGCAGCAGAGTCCCTCTGTGCCAGCGTGTGCCAGCCTGGGGGCACAGGGAACAGCCCTCAGGGCCGGGCTGGAGTGGCCCCGTGCTGCTTCCTTCTCTTCCAGAACTGACAGAGATGCTGGCTGCGGAAATCTTCATTTTGTACATATGTTTTATAGGTTTTTCCTTTATAGTTTCCTGTAAATATGTTATGAATATTGTTATTTCATAGAGCCTTCTGTAAATATGTTTCGGAGGTTATTTCATTGAGCCTTATGTAAATACATTTTGAAGATTGTTATTTCTTAGGCCCGCCTCTAAATATGTTCTATAGATTGTTATTGTTATAATGATTCTTGCCATGTAAATAAGTTTATTGTTTTTACCGCTCTTCTGTAAATAAATTGTCCTTGTTTGTCACACCCCAGCTCTCTTTGCATTTGCTGTGGGCACAGGCAGTGTTTGCAGAGTTGTAGTTTCCACTTGTTCTGGGTTCCTGAGGCTGGAGGTCCCTGGGGGTGCTGGCACAGCCACCCTGGGGCTGGAGGTCCCTGTGCACAGGGGGTCCCACTGATGCCACTCCTGGTACTGGGCACTGCTCGTGTTCCTGGGCTGCTGCACAGCGGTGTCCCCAAGAGCAAAGCTGTCACCAGCAGAGAGGGGGCTCTGACAGCAGCGGCCCCTGCAGCGAGCCCCAGAGCAGGCAGGAAAACTCCTGCTGGAGCCCCAGGGACTCCTGGGCCGAGAGCCGACATCAGGCCACAGGGATGCAAAATCCCCATTCATGCTCTGAAGGCCATGACAGGCTTGGGAATTGCTGGAGCCAGGATCTGGGGAGCAGCTTTTGCAGCTGCAGGGGCCGATGTTAAAGGCTTGGAGCCCCCAAAGGCTCCAGCCTTTGCTTCCTCCCCCTGCTTTGCACTGCCCTGTGCCCGGAT
>VZSE01008566.1:22853-44009 GCA_013398275.1 Promerops cafer | reverse complement strand
CGCGCCGGGGCCCCCCCGACACGATGCTGCTCGGCAGGAAGCCGGACGGGCCCCTCGCAGCGGGTGAGGAGCAGGAGGAGGTGGCGGCCGGGGGTCCCGCGGGGCTGGGGGGAAAGGGGGGGATGCGGTTTGGGTCGGCGGCCGCCGAGCCCCCCGCGTGGTCCGTCCGTCTGTCTGTCGCGATAGGCGTCGCGATTTTAAGTTCTTGAGCAGCCGACAGCTAGAGACGCCGCCTTTTTTTTTTTTTTTGCCCTTCCCCACGTTTTTGCAGCTGTAATTCCCCACATATCATTTTTAAGGGATAACCTGCTTTAAGGGATAGTCCTATCAAGTGTTCGAGTGTTTGCTCGTTTTCTGCTCGTTTGGGATTATCCTGATTAAGGGGAAGCGGGGAGAATGGTGGTTAATGATTCTTAGGGATGTATTTTTTTGCAGTGCAGAAGTTGATTAACAAAAAAGAACCTCTAAATTAAAAGTATCTCGAGTTAAGATTTCCCAGAAGCATTGCACTCTTGCGGTATGAAAATATAGTTACATTCCAAAGATGATTCAATGAATAGAGAATCAATGATTTTATGGACTAAAATGTGTAAAAGGGAGCTGCATTTAAGCCTTTGGCTCTTGTCTCTATCAGTGTGAGTTGTGAATAACTGGTTTGTGTGTGGGACCTTTCTAGCCAGAATTGGAGATGGATTGTACGACTCCTATATGAGGATAGATGAGTGTAGATACCCAGAGCCTACAAATGAAGAACGGAGCCCTTCGGGACTTCCTTCCCTCTCAAGACCTCATGTGAGTATTTTAAAGTCATCTGTGTCTTCATGTTAGGCTGTGTGGCAGTGAGAACTGTACTGGGGTCTGATACCTCCCTACAGACAATAAATTTTAAAAGTGGGATTTTGCAGCTTTGTAGTGGCTTCTTAACATTCTTGTTTTTCCTGAGCATGAAAATGATGTGCTGTGTTCAGTGTAGAACTTGCTGGCACCCTCAGGAATCCCATCTTACTGCCCTCAGCTCGTGTTCTTATTAAAAAGAAAAGTTACTTTACAAAGGGTTGAGGCATTCTGCCGTGTCACCTTGTACTCTGATAAGTAAATCCACACACGCTTTGCTCTGCCTCCTCCTGCACGTTTCCATTTTAGTTCCCCTCATGAAAATTCTGCCGGGTAAGTACGTAGGAGCAGCAGAAGGAGCAGTGTGAGTCTGTGTGGCTGCCAAACATCTCACAAAAGTAGCTTTCTGCTCTGAAAACTTGGGCATTATCTGTCACTTCTTTGGCTACCGAAATACTCCTTACGAACTGAAGGTGTTGCCGGGCTCTTTCATCAGGGCTCTGTTCCCTCAGCAGATGAGGAGTTGGGAGAGTTTTTTTCCCTTTAATTGGTTCAGTGGTGCTCATGTTCAGCAGTACTTTTGTACACTGATCTGTCCTTTAGAAGGGTTTTAAATGTATTCTGGCTCTTGTTGAGTTCTGGCAGAAGGGAAGGAGCTTAAGCTTAAAAAAACCTCTCACTCTCTAAAAAGTGAAAATAGACATTGCCCTAAGATGCCTTTGAAAATCATCACCTTGTGGGATTTTGTTGTAACAAATTCAGTCTGTGCAAGCTCAGGGGCATGAGTCTGGTTGGGTTTTTTTCCCTTTTTGGAAATGTTGAGGGGGAACAGAAGGAATTTGGAGTTTTGTTGAGCAGTAGGGTTTGAAGAGTAGTGGGTTGGGGTTTTTTGTTTGCAGGGATATGGAAACATTTCTGCTGCAGTGTTTTAGGCTGTGGTGTGACTTCACTTGTTCATAACTGAATTCAAGTCAGTAGAGTGGAACTATCCAGTGAAGTACAAATATAAACCCATGAATATTTCATTTGACTTGTGTGTTTTTTCCCTGAAGCCTGTTAACTTCTTAGGGCAAGATTAAGGATTTATAGCATGCCCAGTTTGCATGGGATGTACAATAAAATCCAACCTCAGTGGTATCAGCCAAGCAGGAGCAGAGGCTGAAAATGATGGTGCTGAGTTTTAATGGGGAAATACCTGGATTTTTAGTTTTCTCCTTGCAAGATGTTTTATTATGATGTAATGTTACATGAGACTTGAGGAGTCCTGGTGACTGCAGCTGCCCATTCCTTCATCTGAGCCTGCCAGAGAACACAAAGTCTCTCTGCTTTGAGAATACATGGGCTGAATTCAGTCTGTTTAATTCAGTGTTCAGAACATCTCTGCAAACCAGCTTGTGTAGAAATTGCAGTAACTGCTTTCTTGTCAATGAAAATGAAGTTTTGTCAGGGAAAGTTTTCAACAGGGTGCCAGTGGTGTTGTCAGCCTCATTTCTTGCCTGCACGTCAGCAATAAAACCAAAAACCTGTGGAGCCTGGGATTTGTAAAATAAAGCTGTTGAAAGAAAGCTGGTGTTACCCAGGAGTCATCTGAGTGCAGCTCTTCTGAGTTCAAGTGAAGATGAAGCTATATTTGTGTCTCACCATCATGTGGCAACTGATTTTGGGAGTCCTCTAAGAATGAAAATTGAGACCTTACTACCGTTGAGTCAGGTTTGAAATCCAAAGCCACAATTCCTTCATTAAGAAATCGTTCCAGGATAAATGGAATAATGAATTCCTGGTTTATTTAGGGATTCAAAGGTACAAAATGTTTGCTATGAACAGCAGCACAAGCAGAGCTGCTACTGCTCTTGGGTAGAGAATATTTAAACAAGTGTGACCCTAGTTCTGTGTTTATATCTTCTGTTTATTTGTAAACTTTCTGTTTGGGTCTGTTGGACTGAAGAGTCTTTGAGGCAGCTCTGAAAAAATGTCATTCTTATCTTGGAGGTTCAGCCAGGCTCCAAGCAAAAGGCATTTATTCCAAGTTACCAGGGCTGGGCTCTGTTGTTTTTATTTCAGACTCTGGCAAGGCGTGTCCCTCAGTACACTGCATTTTGGGGTTGATAGGAGGAGTGGAGCTTGGTAGGATCTCTCCATGTTGATAAGGACTGACTTCTGCAGGGAAATGCTCATTTTTGGGGGCTTGTGAGCAAGAACTAACATTTCAGGGCAGCACCAACAAACAGAGTCTTTTATGAGCTGTGTGTAGTTGGCTTTGGCGAGAACATTCACTTCCCTTATTTGCTGACCCCGCTGAGATGTTGGACTGGATGTAACTAAAAAGGAATTTGGTTTTATTGCTGTGGGGCTGCAGGTTTATTTATATTTTTTGTTTGATTCCTGTGTAGTTATTTTGGTTTTCAGGGATTCGGTTTGGCATGTGTCTGAGATCTTTATTTTTAGATTAAAGGACAAAATGGAAAACAGATGTTGCTGCTTCAGTCAGGGCTTCTTCAGTTCTGCCTGGGAAGGGACAACACCCCTGTGCTGCCTCTCAGCAAGGAGTGCCAGCAGGCAGAAAAGGGAGTAACTGCTGTGCTAGTGGGGAACTGACCTCCGGGGTGTTCACCATTCACTAAATAGTAAAATCGACCAGCCTGGAAAATTTCACAGTGTTTTTCTCACCTCGTATGGGTTTGTTTCAGATGTAAATATTTTAGCACACGGTGGTGAGAGGGAGTGCTTGCAGACGTGAGTGGGAGTTGTTGCTGGTTATTCAAGTCTGTGTTAAGAGAGTTGTGCAGCTCTCTCTTCCCCCTGTGACAGTGACAGGACACAGGAGAATGGCTGGAGCCGTGTCAGGGAGGTCTAGATTGGATAAAAGTTCTTTCCCCAGAGGGTGGTGGGCACAGAACAGACTGCCCAGGGCATGGGCACGGCCCCAAGGCTGCCAGAGCTCCAGAACAACGCTCTCAGGGACTGGGAGGGATTTGGACTTGCTGATTTTTCTGGGTCCCTTCCAGCTCAGGATATTCTATAATTCCACCATGATTTCAAAGGGAGGTGTGGATATGATGATGTTTTCCCCTTGAAATGAAAACCTCACAATTAATTTTTTTTAAAGGATGGTTTACCTTGCCTTGCCCTGTCCTCCTTCTGTTCCTCGTGCAGCTGCCTCACACCAGCCATATGTCACCTGCTGGTGTTGCTTTGTCTTCCTTTGGCAGCCTGGCTGTGCAATCTTCCTGCCACTTCTCTGCACATCCACGTTCCATTCCGTGCTCCAGACAGGTGCAGGTTGCATCTGTTGATGGTTGTGCTGCTGCACCCACGTTTGAAGCTAAACATAGCTGTTCCCTTTGCAGACTGGAGATAGGTATTTTGTGGTTGTTTGAGTCTTTGGCTGTCTAGGGTTTCCCTTTCTGGATTTAAAAGCACAAGTGCTGTTTCAGGGAGTTGCTTTCTCTTCTGTAACTATGCTTGTAACTTAATTTAGTCCAGCATTTTATATTTGTTCCTAATAAATGCCAAACTCATCCGCGTTACCGATTTTCTCTTGTTAGTGGTTTTATTTTTAGTCTGTGCTTTTAAAGATAAACTAAACTTCTTTTTCCCTTGAAGGTTTCTATCAACAAATTTATGATGAAGGATCACCCTCTGAGTGGAAATCAGGTCAAAGTGGAGCAGTTATTTGAGGACTCTGGCAACAGAAGGAGCAGTGCTCTTCAGTCTGCAGGCCTTACTCCAGAAAGATCTCTCCCTTCCCTGACAAAAGAGAAAACCCTAGAGAGCCTGGGTGCTAGAGGCAATGGAAGCTCCTTGAAATCACATAAAGCCATCTCCCAAGCTCCAGAGGAAGCTGTCAAACAGTTCAAACATCTCCTGTCAGCTTATGAGCAGCAGGAGATCTTTAGTTTCTCTGAGATTTACTTTGTGGGGCCGTCTGCCAAAAAGAGGCAGGGGGTCATCGGCGGCCCCAACAACAGCGGCTACGATGACGACCAAGGCAGCTACATCCACGTGCCCCACGACCACCTGGCTTACAGGTATGAGGTGCTCAAAATCATTGGCAAGGGCAGTTTTGGACAAGTTGCTAAAGTCTATGATCACAAACTCCACCAGCACCTGGCCTTAAAGATGGTTCGCAATGAGAAGAGGTTCCATCGCCAAGCTGCCGAGGAGATCAGGATCCTGGAGCACCTGAAGAAGCAGGATAAAACAGGCAGCATGAATGTGATCCACATGCTGGAAAGCTTCACCTTTCGGAACCATATCTGCATGACCTTTGAACTCTTGAGTATGAACCTGTATGAGCTGATTAAAAGGAATAAGTTTCAGGGCTTCAGCCTCCAGCTGGTTCGGAAGTTCGCTCACTCCATCCTGCAGTGTTTGGATGCCCTTTATAGAAACAAGATCATCCACTGTGACTTGAAACCAGAAAATATCCTCCTAAAACAGCAAGGGAGGAGTGGAATCAAGGTTATAGATTTTGGGTCCAGCTGTTTTGAGCACCAAAGAGTCTACACATACATCCAGTCCCGGTTTTATCGGGCGCCAGAGGTGATCCTGGGGAGCCGCTATGGGATGCCCATAGACATGTGGAGTTTTGGCTGTATTCTGGTGGAGCTTTTGACTGGCTACCCTCTTTTTCCTGGAGAGGACGAGGCAGACCAACTGGCCTGTATCATGGAACTTCTTGGAATGCCACCTCAGAAGCTTTTGGATCAATCCAAGCGAGCCAAGAACTTCATCACCTCCAAGGGTCACCCCCGTTACTGCACGGTGATGACGCAGCCGGACGGGAAGGTGACCCTGAGCGGGAGCCGCTCGCGCCGGGGCAAGGTCCGGGGTGCCCCGGGGAACAAGGACTGGGTGACAGCTCTGAAGGGCTGTGATGACCCCTTGTTCACTGGTTTCCTGAAGGAGTGCCTCAGCTGGGATCCTTCTGCACGCATGATTCCCAGCCAGGCCCTGCGGCACCCCTGGATCTGCAAACGGGTGCCCAAAGCAGCCAGCCTGGAGAAAAGCTCCGGCAGACGGATTTCGAGCTATTCAGGGTCCTTCCAGGGAATTGCTAACAAGTTGCCTCCCGTGGCTGCAGTCCCCAGCAAGCTGAGGGCCAGTCTGGCCACTGAGCCCAGTGGCAACATCCCTCTGTGTACTGTGCTCCCCAAACTGGTCAGCTAGTGGGGAGTGATGGGTTCCCAGGATACACCCCGTGGGTCTTAACTGTCTGTTCATGCTGGGGGAGGAAATTAAATGCAGAGGGTTTTAATGGATTTACTTTTTGTTAGGGGCTCAGTCTGGAATACTGGAAGATCAGTCAAAAATGTGCACATTAAAGGGCTGATTTTATCCAGTTGCTTCACTCACACCTGGTGCATATTCCACTGCTGAGGGTTCAGCTCAGCTGGGGAGTACAGGGACAGTTTGGCTGATGTGCTGTTTAGAAATCAAACCATTTATCATGGTTCAACAGGTTCCTTTGCTTAAGGCAGGAAAGGAACTTGATTTAAACTCCATGTTTTCAGTTATCTCCAGCTGAACTCTTTCTGTTCCAGGGGAAAGTTTTTAAATCTCTTGTCAAAAGCACAAATGCATTAATGTAATGCATTAGGAACTTGCAAATTGCTTAAGTTTGAAGAATTTTATTTCTCTGCATTGCTTTTCCCTTATCTATCCTGGGATTTTAAAAAATGTGATGGGATGTAGACACCAAAGGAATTTGTTGTTGGAAAAGAAAATACTCAGATGATAAAATTTCAAGGCAGCGTAGAAATGCCAAGAAACACAGGATATATCTAAATAAAACTACTAATTTCTGTAACACTTGCTGTTTCCCCCTAAAAATCTGTGGAAAGCTTGTAGGGGAATTTGGGATCAGGCCTGGTCCATCACAAGTGTGAGCCAGTTTGTTCAGGTAATGATTGAATTACCTGTTTATTTGGAGCTCAGATTTCTATCCTCTGTTCTGCCAGGTGTGTGTCTTTGTTTTTCCTGTGTTTCTAAAACAAAAATGTTGAACTTCAAGAGCTGGTTTATATCCATGTTTGAGATTCTGGTAATTGCAAAAAATTATCTCTTTGTGTAGAGTGAATTCCATTGAATTACATGAAGCTCTTTTAATAAAAATGCAAACATGCCACCCCTGTCAGACAAGTAGAACTTTTTCAGGCCCAGGGCTGTGACTGGAAAATGAGGGAGGGGGGAAACTCACATTAATTATTGGGAGTGTGCTCTGAAATCTCAACAAAATCTCTGGAAACATAACCAGGAAAGACTGATAAGGTGCAAGAACTGGCAGATCCAAATGGAAATATTTTCTGGGAAGAGCTGCTTTGTTTCTAATTGCCTCCCTTCAGGCCTTTGGGTGCCTACATTTTCTCATTCTTGGACTCCATGAGCTTGTATTTCCTCTTCCTTTATCTTCCCAGAACATGCCAGGGTGGTGTGACCTGTCACAACCACAGCACAGCTTGTTGGGGTTGTTCCTTCTTGCAACCTCATGGCCCGAGTCCATCTCCAAAACCATCTGATCCCTTGCCAGGTGCCTGAACAGGACTTTAAATGCAATTTAGAGCTTTTATGAGCAGAAGGTTTTCAATGTAATGACTTTCTCTGCAGCAGGTTTTGAATGCTAAAGGAAGGAGACTCTCAGCATGCAAACAAAGGAGTCCCCAGGGTGATTTTAAAGATAAGGTGAGCAAATGTTCAGTAGGAGACCCTTCCCCTGAGGAGATGGGGCTGCTCTGGCCCCTCGGGGTCCTTACAGCACTGGGTGGAGGCCTGCAGAAAACCTCAAAAAGACTCAGCCAAAGCTCCAAAGGACTTTAAACTGAGGTTCTCAGGAGCTGGAATGGAGATTCTTGTGTGTGGAGCTTTTCTGAGTTGTTTTGTTTCACAAGTGTCAATTCAATGAGCTTAGTAATGATTCTAAAATAACAGTCTGGCCCAGCATGGATGGGCTGTTCGTGGGTCACTTACAACACATGGCTGGTATTTTTTAATTTCCTTGGCTGAGTGAAGTTTTATTTGAATGAAGAACCAGGGGAATGGATTCTGGAGGGAAGTGGCAGAAGATACCATTGATTTTAGGAGAATCTCTAATAGAGCTGGCACGTTTTCAGAAGCCAGACATCTTCTTCTTCCCTTTCTGCCCTTTACATTTCTTTTTGACAAAATTCACCAGCTGAGGGAGGAAAAAGGAACCTTTCAGGAGCAATAGCTCGGAAGGAAAGATGCATGGAAAAGGATTGTATAGAGAAGATGAGGTGATGGTGGTGCTGGAGCCTGGCAGAAGGAGCAGTGGTGGTGTGCTGGGAGCTGCACAAACAGGGCTCAGGAACACACAGCAGGGTCCTGGTTCAAAACCATTTTGTCTATAAAAAAGTAGAATAATAATGGTAATTCTGTGACTCGTGGGAAGAAGTGGCTGTGAGGGAACTCCTCCTGTGGCAGCCTCTGGTGCACACTCAGTAATTTTGCTGAAGGCTGGAGCTGTGAAGCTGCAGATAAAGCAATTAACTGGCAAAACTGTGGCTTTTCATCTAGAAAATGTGTTCAGCATGCCCTGACTGCACGAGGTGTTTGTTTAAGACTGGCTCTTACTTACTTGGTACTGCCATATTTGAAAACCAAATATGTAGTTAAGTGAATTGCTAATTTGGGTGAGAAGGAAAAGCAGCCTCAGCAGGTATTTATTTACTGGGCTGGAAACTTCTTCCTAACCCAGGAAACACAGCTGAGAATATTGGAGTCCTGTTTCCAATCACTAATCCCCAATTTCTTCATAAAACATTTGCTTTTGGTGAATTGTTTGATGCAGAATTCCCAAACTGGGAGAGCCCTCCAGGTGAGCCAGTAAATATCCTCTGAGGAGTGGTCCCTGCAAGCCCTGGACTTGTTGAGTTCCCTGTGAATTGGAGCAGGAGTTGTCCAGGCCACACGTGGGGGACCCTGGGCTGTGTCACTGTCATTTATCAGGGGCGGTCACGCTCTCGGTGTCTGTGCTCACCAGATATGGCCAAACCTCAAAGTCACACTTGTTTTTGGGAGAGCCAAACCCTGGTGAGGTCTGAAATCACCAGACACCATCACATCATCAGCTGTGCTGCTGCTGAGAATGTTGGAAGTAGCCTAAAATTACAAAAGTCTGAATAGCTAAAGAGCAGTTTTTATTTTTGCAGTGGCTTTGCTTTGTTGAGCTGCCAGCACTGGCACCTCAGAAGTCACCACAGAACACATGCAAATCACTTGTGTTTACAGCAAATCAGGCACTGCATTTCTAAAAGTCACCCAAACTTGTTCTAAAATGCTCCTTAGAGTGTTTTACTGCCCTGTGAGAGGTGCAGGTAACAACTGCTCACTGGCTGCAGTTTCAGCTGTTTGGCTCAGCTTCATTTTTATATAAATCAATGACAATGCATGAGCAGCACATCTGAAAGACCCAAACCTAAATCTGGAGATTCTCTGGGTACCACAGGCACTCCTCACTGGTGTTTTTTATCCTCCCAGCCAGCTGGAGTGGCAATCCTGTTTGACCAGTGACTGAAGAATTCACAGCAGATTAATTGAACAGATTTAATACAACTTTAGTGGAAGAGTGAGTGATTGCTTGCAATCTTTTTTACCTCTTAGGGTTTTCATGCAGTTGAAAACTTTTTTTAAGCAGATGCAGAACTTCTTTGCAATGATCATCACCTTCAAAACTACCTCTCAAACAAGCACAGGGTCCTTTTTAAAGGGCTGCTTGCTGCAGGCTGCAGCTCTCCTGAGTTTTTTTCTTGTTTAATACCAAAAGCTGTCCTGGCTGTGAAACATATATATGATGATCTCAGCAATGTCTTGCTAATCCCAGGCACACAAGCAAAAGGCTGATGCTGCACCCAGAGATCTCTGCTGAAATGATACAAATCCCCTGCCTGCCAAAGTTTAATTCTGTTGTGGAAGTGGAGAGCCAAAATAATATGGAAAGATCTGTGGGACTTGTGTGCAGCACCAGCTGAGACTGAAAACAAACCACGCTCAGAGACTTTAATGAAAAATCCTGGGGCTTCTGCACGTGCTGAGTGCTCAGAGCTGTGGGTACCTGGCAGCTTTGGGATTGCACAGCATGATTTGGTTTTTGGTGCTTCACAGAACCCTGGGAACGTGAGGCTGGAAAAGCCCTCCAGGATCATCAGTTCCAACCTGGGCCTGATCCCCACCTCGTCACCCAGACCAGTGTCCAGTCACTGGACACCTCCAGGGATGGGCACTCCAAACCTCCCTGGGCAGCCCCTTCCAGCCCTTTCCATGGGGAAATTCCTGCTGGTGCCCACCCTGAGCCTGCCCTGGCCCAGCCTGAGGCCGTTCCCTCTCCTCCTGTCCCTGTTCCCTGGGATGAGATCCCAAATCCCCCCCGGCTGTCCCCTCCTGGCAGGGAGTTGTGCAGAGCCAGAAGGTCACAGACACCACTTGATTTTTATTTATTCATTTAACAGCAGTTTGTGGAGATAAATCCACCTCCTACATCCCATTAGAGAGCCCTGATGTTCCAAAACACCACCGATGCCTCCAGCTCTGTAACTCCCTCTGTACCAGCTGAAATCCGTGGCTCCAGAACGTTGTCCTGGATTTTTTATTCCAAATCAGAGGGGCTGGAAGGGTCAGGCAGCCTCACACCCAGCACTCAGGGTTTTACCAGCCTCTCTGCAACCAAGCTCCTGTTCAGGGGTTCTTACACATTGCAGATGTTCCAACTAAATGTCAGCGTCCTCAGAATCTGCAGGTTTGCCTTTTTGTTATAAATATCGTGATGAGGTGTGGTAGGGTGGGGAATGTGGAAAACCTTGGAGGTGCATGTGGATATAACTGTGGAGGAACATTCTGGAAATCAGTGAGTCTTAAAACTATGTATCGAAATGTAATGAGCAGATTTCTTGAAGTTGTACTCTGGGTCGTTTTTAAAAGAAAATAAATGCATCGTTTTCTTTAGAAATCAAGCGTGCAAATTCCTTGAGATCCTTGATTAAACTGGAAAAGAAAAGTAATAATTATTTCCAGCTGGTGGGACTTACCTTGTGCTGGCAGACACCAGCTCCTGTGGCATCTGCCTGGAGAGGAGAGAAAATTGTCACAGTGTGAGTGGGAGGTTTCTGTGTCTGTGCTAAACGTGACGAAGCTCTGGTCTGACAAATGTTCCTCTCGTTAACAGTGCTGTAATTAGAACACACCAGAGTTTTGCCGTGACATTCTTCAGTTGTCACTTTCTTATTCAGCCCACTAGAGAGCTTTTTAAAGCCCAGAATCCTGCTTATCCCCAGGCTGGAAGGAGAAATCCAGTAATAGCCACTTAGGGAAGATTTGCTTTTATTAGAAACCTATAAATGGGTAACTTACTGTACACAAGTGGATATTGGGATGGTTTGAAGATGAAATCATGCTCCAATAAAAGGTCTCCAGCTACAACCTGGGTGATTAAACCATGTGTGTTACACACACAGAGTGTGCAGACAACACAGTGAATTTTTACCTCGTTTTAATGTGGGTGAATGGCAAATATCTGATTTTTAAAAAGTTTGCAAGCTGAAAACAGTAGAACTATATATATTTGTAGAGATTTAGATGTCTTTGTTGGTGGTATAGGTATATAAATACGTGTAGCTCTGTGTTCAGCCTGCCGTGAGTCCATGGGACCCTCTCTGAGTGACATTTTCTCAAGCACAGCACCTCAGATTAAAAAAATAAGCTTATCTGCCCTGCTGTAATGCTTGTTGATGTAACATGATAAGGGATTGTCTCCCAAATTCTGCTGTCAGAGCTGCACCGGGCACTGTGAGGGGAAATAATGATTGGTGCCAGCAGAGGGGCTGGGGAACCCTGCAGCAAAGCTGAGCCCGTGTCTCTGCCTGGCAAAATCGTGTGAGGGATGTTGGTAAAAACCTGAATCTGCACAAAGGTGGAAGCAGAAGCCTGCAGTTTGTTACTCCTGTGGTGAATTGCAATTATTGTTAATTACTGTAGTGACGGGACAGGAGGGAAGAGCTTCAAACTGGAAGGGAGGTTGGATATTAGGGGAAAATTAGGATATTGGGGGTTAGGTTGGATATTAGGGGAAAATTCTTCACTGAGGGTGGGGAGGCCCTGGCACAGCTGTGGCTGCCCTGGCAGTGGCCAAGGCCAGGCTGGACAGGGCTTGGAGCCACCTGGGACAGTGGAAGGAGTCCCTGCCCACGGCAGGGGCTGTGTGAACCAAAGAGGAGAATTTTGCCCCTAATTATGTTTTCTCTAAGCATCAGCGAGCCCGCTCGGAGGGCTGGTGCTGGGGTGATTCATCTGATGGTTTTTGTAAGCTCAGGTCCTGGTGGCAGCTCTGGGTTTGTTTTCTTTCCTCTTGTCAAATTCCCCGGATGGGCTTTGCAAACACTTTTTGGGGACAGTTCACAGACGCTCAGAAACGCCTCTCCCTCTGAAGAGTGCCCTCTTCACCTGGATTTTGGGTGTGAAAGCCGGGAACAAAGCACGTTCTTGACCGGGTATCTTTCTGTGGTCCCATCCCTCTCTCCCCAGAGTTTCTAGAGGAATGATAAATGTGATTTCCTGGGTGCAGATGCAGACAGAGACTTCTGGGGAAAGCTGAATTTACAAGGAGTAGCGGGAGAGTTCGGGACGGGGCTGTCGGAGCCGCAGGGAGAGGGGACTGATGGCTCCAGCAGCTTCTCCCCCGCCTCTCGCAGACGGGGGGATTTAAATAATTGCTCCTTAAATGTGCTCCGGCTTGTTTCCTTTGTCTGCGGGGATGGAATAGCTGCCCGAATTAAGTCTGCCCATTCTTAAACGCTGAGAGGAGCTTTCCAAAGCCGAGGGAGAGGCAGCCCCAGCCGCTGGCAGAGGAGCGGAGCCGTGGAAGGGTTCGCATTCCTGCCGCCGGCTCGGAAGCTCCGCGATTCGGCTTTGCAAGCGCAGCAGAATCGCCGAGGATTGCTTTGCTGGGCTGGTGGGTTGGAGGTAGGAAGGCAGAGAGCGGGATTACAATAATTAGGTGTAATTAAGCATAGCCGAGAAGGGATCGAGAGCAATAAAGCGCGTGCCTGATGAGCCCGCAGAAGGGACTGCTGGAGGTACGGACCGGGGACACAAACCGAGCTGGATTTAATGGGAATTTCTTCACAGTTTCACCTGCAGAGTGAGAACACCTCACCTGCAGCGTGTTGGGTCGGGGGGATGTGAGCAAGGGGCTCTCCAGATGAGAGATGCCACAGCCAGGTCTTGCCCTGGGTGGTTTTTGGCTGTGAGGCAGCTGCTGAGGACATGGAAAGGCAAGAACTCATAGCCAAGAAGCTGCTGGCAGAGTGGAGTTGAGCTGCCGTGGCCTTCAAGGGCTTTGTGGTGGGCACCCACGCGGGGATGATCTTGTAGGGCAGGGAGAGGAGTTGGAAAAATGATTTCCACCGTGCCACACTCAGCAGGAGCCTCAGAGCTCATTCAGAGTGGATGAAAAACGAGGAGAGGACAAAAGAAGGATTTAACTCAATCCTAGGCCAGGTCTGACCCAGAATGCCCAAGGTCCTTGGCCATGTCCTGCACTGCCCGGGGCTGTGCAGGGCAGTGCCACCTCCCTGTGTGCCCACCCTGTGTCCTGGCACTGCCACAGCCCCCGGTGACAGCAGCACCAACGACAGGGGCTGCCAGGCTCTCCAGCAGGTGCTAATGATGGATGGCATAAATGGAATTATATTTGAGGTGTGAGCAGCCAGCTGTAAAGTCATCAAACAGGAAAGGTCGTGCAAGTAATTTACACCAGAACTCCTCTGCTCCCAAAGCCACGAGCACAAACACAGGCAAGCAAGCAGAGAGGGGTAATTTGTTTGTCTGAGGCTGACTCTGTGAGACAGGAGCTGCAGATGTCCTGTAGGTCCCCTGTACCATTCCCTTCATTGCTGTGCTCCTGTGTGGAGCTCAGCCTCTGGCATGGTTTGGTCCAGATGCTGTCGACTCCTGTCTGACCCAGGACAGAAGGAGGCTGGAGCTGGGCAGCTCCTGCAGCTCCTCAGACTTCTGAAGGAGCCTGGAGAAATGTGTTGCCCACCTTTTCATGCTCTGTTTCTTCTTTAGATGAGATAAAAGTGGAAGCAATGGGGGTGGTTTAAGATTTTCCTCCTTGCTGGACGTGCCCCACAGCACCTCACAACCTCCGAGTGGGACCCTGGGCACTGGGAAGGGGGGGAACTGTATTCTCCCACACTTTTCAGACATTTGCAGCCTGGTGATCTTCAAAAATGCCCATTTAACGTGGTCACCTGTGGGGCACAGGGAGCAGGAGGCCGGACAGGCTGGCAGTGCCAGCTGACTGCTGGGGGAGCTGCGGGTGTGCGTGGTCAGAGGGGGCGAGGAGAGGGAAGCTGCTGGTTATTTTGGGAGGTGCAAGAGGGGAGCAAAGAGCCCAGCTTTCATTTTCCAGCCAGCTGGTGCTGATTCAGGAGGTTTTAGCAGTGCCAGCTGCGTGGAGCTGAGCTGACGAGGCCTTGGTGACACGGCCTGGCCGCAGCGTTTCCCCTCCTCACCATCTCATTCCTCACTCAGGGGTCCCTGGCTGTGCTTTCAGGAGCAGCAATAAGGTGACAGGAGAGGTAAGAGAGAGCCAGAATCTCCAGGCTGGATTTTCTTCTTCTTTTCCCCTGTCTAATGGGTCACATGCTTTGCTATAACTATTTCCAGGCCCCTCTTCAGCACTTGCAGGACTAAGTGTGGTCCTTTGACACATCCCCATGTGATGGGAAATGCACCAGAGTGACACAAACCTTTCTAAATATTCTTTGATGATTTTTTTTTCCCCTATTAAACTAAACCCAGAGCTTCATGCATCATCCACAGTGCTGGGTCTAGTTACACAGCAGGAGAAATTGGCCTTTATGAGCTGCTTTCTCAGGTTCTGGTCTCGTTCCACGGCCCTTTCTGGCAGCAATACAGAAAGATGTTTTACCTTCCCACAGGGAAGCTTTTGAGGGGCCCAGTTTCAGTCCTGTCCCTGTCTCCAGCCTCCCTGATGCCATTTGCAGAGCTCTTCCCACACAGCACTGCCAGGGGATTAAGTGCCACCAGCAGCAGCAGGGCTGGCAGGTGTGGGAGGTGGGAGCTTTGTCCCTGCTCTGTCCCAGCCACGGGGTGACCTTGTGCTTTGCCCTGTGCTTGCAGGAAGGTTATTTTATACAAAACTCCTTTGGACACTTTAATCAGGCCATCTTCCCTGTTTTCTGACCTTGGAGCTTGCTCTGTCCTGGATCCTGCTGCTGTGGGGGTTTGTGGGCATAATCCTGGGTCCTGAGGAAGCCCAAATCATTCCTGACTCCCTTTCCCTGTCCACAAGGTGCAATAACAGCTGGAAAGGGACTAGAACACAGCAATGTCAGTGATGTCTCCCAAATATTGGGATACACCTGGTTCCAGCCTGTCCCTGCATCCTGCTGGCTCTTTGTGCTGTACCCAGCATTTCTCCAGGCACCCCAGCAGCCCGAAGCCTGTGGTGCATGAAAGGGCAGTGAAGATGCTGCTGGGAGTCCCAGACCTCCAAGGAGACATCCTGCTGCCACTTGCAGCCTGTGGATGCTCCGGGGAGCTCACATCCCAAGCAAAAACCTCTTCACAACAAATCTCTCCCACCCAAAGAAATAAGTATCTCTGGCCTCCCCCCCAAAAAAACCCCACCAACAAACCAAAACCGAACAAACACCCAAAAAAACCATCTCACCTCGCTGCCGTTGCTGTGTTTCCAGTTGCTACACAAACAGGTTTATTTCTGGCCGCTCTGCGTGCCAGCTCCCGGGCGCTGCAATGCAATCCCGGCCGCCCGGGCTGAGCACGCCGGGCCGGCTCCGGCCCCTGCGGAGCTCGGCCCTTCCAGCACGGCCCCGGCAGCTGCTCGCCCTGACCCCGGCCACTTTTAGCCTCTCGCTCGGTGGCCCAAGTGTTTTTCCACCCTACGCAGAAACCCCGATAAAGCCCTGCCAGCCCCGCTGCCGGCAGCACCTGCGCGGGGCGGGGCGCTGGGGTCACTGCCACCCCTCGGATTGTCCCCAACCCCTGCCCAGGGCTGTGCTGGCGGGCTGGGGTCACTGCCACCCCTCGGATTGTCCCCAGCCCCGGCCCAGGGCTGTGCTGGCGGGCTGGGGTCACTGCCACCCCTCGGATTGTCCCCAACCCCTGCCCAGGGCTGTGCTGGCGGGCTGGGGTCACTGCCACCCCTCGGATTGTCCCCAACCCCTGCCCCAGCGTGGCCAGCCCGTTGCAGGGGCTCAGCTGAGCTGGGAGGATCTGTGGGTCCCTGCTGGCACACGGTGCCCACGCTGACATGGGGACGTGGGTGACAATCGTGTCCCCCAGCTGCCACAGGTCCTTCGGGACAGCCAGGGCAGCAGCAGCAGCTGCAGCAGTGCATGGGCTGCATATGTCCCTCTGGATTAGGGCCAGCCCAGGAGCTGCTTATGCTAATGGGGCTAATCTCCATAATCTTGTCACACAAACGCCTCCTCTCTGCTGGCAGAGCAGCGGGGATTTGGGTTATATGTGCATGCCAGCAGACAGAAGGGCTCTGGGACGTGGCACGGAGAGCAGGCACATGCAGGGCTCGTGGGGGCTGTCCTCATCCTCCTCCTGCTCCAGGGTCTCACCTTCTGACCCCTCTGCAGCAGGGGGTGACCTCCCATCCAGGACAATGGTGCTGGCCTTAAAACCAGGCCCCTTTGCCCCAGCCTGTGCCTTAGGTTTTTCCTGGTGTGGGATCTGTGGTCTCACCTGTCAGCTGGGCTCCATCCCTTTAACAGCCCATAATTTCAGGGCCTGTACATTTCTGTATTTCTGAGTGGTGGTTTTTGTGACTGGGACTTAGGGAAGTGCATTTGGCATCATCTGGTGGACGATGATTCAGGATCCAGTTTCCAGGTGGAAAAATCCTTGTGTTGGGAAAAGCAGAGTAAGGGCTCAGTGCTGGGGGATTTTGTGTGCTTTTAGTGTTCTCCCTCCTTGTGCTAAACCCTCCCTGGATGGGGGGGTCACTGCTTGAGGTGGACACTTGTAGGATGCCCCCAGGACACGCTGGTTTGTCCCTCAGGTCTTGCTGTGTCCCCTGCCCTGTGCCCAGCACCTGGCTGGCCGGGAAGGGGCAGGAAAATCCTCATCCCCAGCAGGCAGACAGCTCTAATCCCGAGCAGTATTTCCTGCCATGTCTCGCAGTGATGGGCTCTGTGTGTCAGCTCGGGAATGCCCAGCGGGAAGGGTCTGGGGAGCCGTCCCGCTCGGGAATGTGAGCAACGCCGGAGCCCGCGGGTGATAATCCCCGACGGGAATCCCGGCCCTGGAGCTGCTGCCTCTTCCCACCGTGTGCCAAGGGGCATCGCTCCATCTCCTGCTGCCGCAGAAGGGTGGTGCCCGTGGTAAATATCCCTGGCAAGGGGCTGGTGCTGCCAGCCAGACCCACCCCATGCTCCGGCACGGGTGGGAGAGAGGGTCTCCATAAAAAACGCAATTGCTCGGGCTCGTCCGGAGTGGAGCAGTGTGAGAAAGTTTGTGGTTGCATTTTTGGGAAATAAACCCACGTTAGAATAGCTCCTTTCATCCTGAAGGATGCCACAGTGCTTTATAAATAGATTTGCAAACCGCGCACGGGGATCACTTCCAGGCACGGGGATGCAGCCGCTTCCTGGGAGAGCGGAGCAGCTGCCGGGAGCTGAGCTGGAGCTCCGGGAACGGTGGAAAAAACCTCGGGGCAACTTCCAGCGCTACCTCCTGTGCTTATTTCAATCCTCCCGTTGCTTTACAAGTGGCATTGATGGTTGCAATGGTGATTAACAACATCCTTTCAACTCTATTGCCCCTCTCCTAAAAGCACGTGGAATCATTTAAAGGAATTATCATTTTCTAGGTGGGATGGCTCTTCACCAGCCTCGTGCTCCCACAGATCCTCCCAGGGAGAAGAACAGGATGCACAGAGCCTTAATGATCAACACCTTCATCTTCGTGGTCTGTTTTTTTTCCTGGTAACTCTGCTAAAAACAATTAACACTCTGGTTTATTACTTGCCATGGAGAGCACGTGCATGGATCAGCCAGTTCTGTCACGTAAAGGCTGAGCCTGCTCCCAGCCAGTGATTGTTCCCTAGTGGAAATGGGGGTGGAAGGAGGGAAAAATCCCTTTCCATTCTCATCGGGATGATTTTTCTCCTGGCTGAGGATCGGAGGTCACTGCTGCTGGGTTTGCTGTTCATAGAGGGTTTTCTGAGTTGGTTTGTTTGGGGGGTTTTTTGTTTGTTTGTTTTTTGATAAAAAGAGAGCAAAATCTGGTGGGTTGTTCCCATGCTGGACCCCATATGGAGGCTCTTCCTCGGCTGGGTGAAGCTGTGGGAAGGGCAGTGGGGGGATGTCGGCCCCCACCACCCTCTGGGGGAAGACCCTTCCCCTGATGCGCAGCCTCACCCTCCTCTGACACAACTCCCCGGGAGAGCGTGGTGCGGGGCGAAGCGGGGGAGAGGCGGCACATCAGGGCTGGGGACCCCGCACCCTCCGCGGCCACGGGCCGAGCGGGGCCCGGGGGCCACCTCGTGGCGGCTCGTGGCGATGAGCTGCGAGCCGGGCAGGGAGTCCCCGACACCCCGGAACAGCGACCTGGCGCCCCTCTATCCCGTCTTTAGGGTAGATTGGATCATTTTGGGGAAATCTCTCTAATTCTGCCTCAGCGAGGCTCCACTGCTCAGTGCAGCTTTCACTGCTCAGGTTTGCTGTAAGGGGCACAGAACTGCAAATCAAATATTTATGGTCACACTGGGCCATCTCTTGCCTGCCCCTCCACGGTTATTTCTTTAATAAATTCTTTATTTCTTAATAAATTCACACCGAAGGGCTCATTGCTTCCCACTGACTCCAGCAGAAGATTGTCACTGCAATTACCTTGTGAAAGGTGTAATGATGGAAAGAAGCATCTGTGCCCATGGCATGAATTTTATAAGAGAAAACTTAAGTTTATCAACAAGCACGACTTGAAACAGAGCAAAGAAAAACTCCCTGCCAGCATCAGATTTACCTTAGAAATAGTGAAAGGGTGCTAAAGAGGCTTGGTGACAGGACACGGGGAATGGTTTTAAATTAAAAGATGGGATGTTCAGGTGGGGTATTGGGAAGAAATTCTTCCCTGTGAGGGTGGGGAGGCCCTGGAACAGAGCAGCTGTGGCTGCCCCAAACCTGGGAGTGTCCCAGGCCAGGTTGGAGCCACCTGGGCTTAGTGAAAGCTGTCCCTGCCCATGGCAGGGGCGGGACTGGATGAGCTTTAAAGCCCCCTCCAAGCCAAGCCATTCTCTGATTGATTGATGTGGTTTCCTGACCCCCCAAGCCTGCAGGCAGAGGGAAGCGGGGCTCTGCTGTCCCAGCTCCGGGGGCCAGCCCAGCCCTCGCCTCGGGCGAGTAACCAGGGAGGATTCCATGGGAAAGCCGCGACCCGAGGCTCCCAAACTGTGCCTCCTCTGGACTGGTGTTTATCTTTGAAATAGCTGAAGGGTCGGGTTACAAAGCAAATATGAATGAAACTAAAGGAAAGGGAGAAACGAAACGGGTCAGTCGTTTTTCCTTTGACCAGATTCCTCTGTGGAGAAAAACTTGGCTTAAAAGGCTCCTTTCCCCAGACGTGCTGAGACGAGCCCAAGCAAGGGGACGCCAAAGCTGGGAAAACCCCACCGAGCAGCAGCTTTGATCTGTGGTTACAGGGTCTGTTGGATTTAACTCCCACCCCCAAAACCCCTTGTTAGCTGGGGTGAAGGGTGCAGGATCAGGTTCTGGGAGGTGCTGCAAGGCCCAGAATGAATCCATTTTCCACGTGGGAAATCCTGCAGCCAACGCTCATCCAGGAGCGGGCGAAGGCCTCTGCTGCTCTCCAGGTTTCTCAGGGAAACTCAGGACTCAGTGAGAGGCACGGGGAGCACGACAAGAGTTTTATTTATAAAGCTGCCAGCGCCTGGTGTAGGTTTACTCACTCTCCCATCTGGTGACTGTCACTGCCACCTCCTGACAGACGCTCAGTCTCTTGCTGCTAATGACGTGCTTTGATTAGCTGGATCCGCTGCTTCACCCAGCTATTGATCAGCCGCGGGGTAAGAACTGCCTGTGTAAAACTGGGAGCAGTTTTATTGCTCTGATTAAAAAACCTGAGAGGATTTTATTGATCTCAGAAGGTGCTGCGGTGGCAGAGGTGGAGCAGATGCCTCCCGCTCCGGGGTGGCCTTGCCTGTGTGGGACACGCAGAGGCCACAGCGTGCCCTTCACTGTCCTGTCCCTTTCTAGGACCTGCATTCTTCTTTCTTGTGGTGGCAGCTGCTTGTGGAGGACGTGGTGTAGGTCCTGTGTACCGTGCTGTTCCTTCCTCCCTTCCCCAGGGCACACTCCCTGCCTTTTGTGGGAGAGCTGAGTAAGAGGGATGGATGTCCAAAAACACATGTTCTTTACTTAGAAAACAGGGATTATCAGCGTGCCTTTTATGCCCATAAATGAAATACCTTGATTTCCTGTGGTGCTCACTGGAATGCTCACTGGATTTTACTGGATGTCGGGCAGCTCAAGGGCAGGTTGCACCTCAGTGTGGATCTCTTCTCTTCTAGCCTCATCTTTGCTGGATTCTGGGATGAACATGGACACAGGAGTTAATTTGTTATCATCAGCACAGGCTTTACTCTTTTTGGACTTCCCATGCCCTGATGCTCTCTGTGCTGTGGTGTTGGTTCCATCTCTTGCCTCCTTGGGAAGTGGTTGCAGATGGAGCGATGGTGGATGAGGTGTTGGCACCAGCCAACCATCAGAGCAGCCCTTTGCCACCTCAGGATGCTCCCGGGGCAGCGAGGAGACGCCAGGAGCAGGTGGGATGGTGTTACTGGTTGAAGTGTAGAATCACAGAATGATTCGTGTTGGAGGGGACATTCAAGATCATCTCATTCCATGGCCAGGGCCACCTTCCACTTTCCCAGGTTGCTCCAGCCTGGCCTTGGACACTTCCAGGGATGGGGCCGTCACATCTTCTCTGGGCAACCTGTGCCAGGGCCTCCCCACGCTCACCGGGAAGAATTTTTTCTTAATATCCAACCTAAACCTTCTCTCTCTGAACCTGAGCCCACTCCCCCTTGTCCCGTCGCTCCACGCTCTTGCGAACAGCCTTTCCTGTTGTCACTGGAGGGTCACAAGAACGCCGCGACCTGTTGCCATCCCACCGCCGGCTCCAGGGGACACAGGCGGCGGCGGTGCCGGGGGCCGCCCGTAGCCCTGCGGGACCACCCCCCCGGCGCCCCTCGGGCAGCGGCGGGGCCGGTCCGGCGGGCGCAGGCTCAGCCCC
>VZSE01008566.1:0-22603 GCA_013398275.1 Promerops cafer | reverse complement strand
CAAGTGCTGGGGCTCGGCATCAACGGGAAAGTTTTGGAGATCTTCAGTAAGAAGAGCGGCGAGAAGTTCGCGCTCAAGGTGCGCGGGGACCCCCGCGCCGGGGCCCGGGGGGGACGCGGGGACCGCGCGGGCGCTCGGCCGGGAGGGGCCCGGGGAGCGGCAGCGGCGCTGCTGACAGTGATGGAAGGAGTCTGCTGCGGGGGGAAGGGGGTCCCGGGGGGGCCGCCGGCGGCAGCGGGGCCGGCCGGCCGGACAATGAGCTGCCGCCCGCCCCTCCGGCCGCGCTTTAATCTCCTCTTTTCCCCCCATGAAGAGCAGCGAGACGCGGCTTTCCAGCTTTGTAGTGGGAAACGAAGCGAAATGACATCTTCGTAGCCTGAAGGCGGGGGGGTGGGGGGTGAGGAGTGGAGAGGAGACCGTGCCCTGGCTGGGATCCCCCCGGGGGATGCGCATCTTGGAATGCCGGGGTTTGCATCCCCGAGTGTGAGGGCCACACCGCGGAACGCGGGGTTCCCTCCGTGGGGCGTTCTTGGAGTGTGGTGTAAGCACCGGCAGCTGCTCGCTGTCCCCGTTCCATGTCCCCTCCCGGCTGGAGCACCCAGCGACCGTCGTGCCCCGCTTCCCACCGGGAATATTTCAGCGTTACGATGTTTCCCCTTGTCCCTAACTCGCTTCTCTTTGACAGGTGTAGACAAACAGTGGCTACCAGGTGTGTTTGAGCGCGCTCTAGGTGGTGCGGCCCTTCTCCTTGTTTTCAAACGGGTTTTTGAGCAGAGAGGGGAGCGTGTCTCCCTGCCAGCCAGGCTTGGGGAAGTTTGAATGGATTCCTGACACGCTGGGTGACGCGGGAGCAAGGCTGGCTGCTCGGTGGGAGCGCCGTGTTCTCCAGCATCCGTGCAATTTGCGCCCACACATGAGCTGTTCCAGTCCTTGGCGTTACCCCGAGAACTGGGAAGGCTAAAAACACCCCACCTAAACCCATAACCCTCACCTAAACCTGTAACTCCCACCTGAACCCGTAACCCCACTTCTTTTGTGCTTTGAGTTGCCCCTCTGTTGGTGTCTGGGGTTCCTAACCCGAGTGAGGGAGCAAACGTGGGGCTTTGGGGGTACAAGTTGTGCTGCAGAGGTGGTGGGGTGGGCAAGGTACGATGCTGAATGTCTGTGCTTAAGGAAGGGGGGTCAGCTAGGTAACAGAAGTTTGGCTTTTCCTTCAGAAATGCCAGAGCTGTTGCTCGTGAGCCGCCCCGCGTTGTACTCCAGGGTGACATTGTGTTGTCATTTCATTGGGTTGAAAATTAGCAAAATCCTCTTCTGTTTTGACAGACGGGCTCCTCCTCGCCTCTGAAGTTGAGTCACATATTTAAAGCACAGATCCCAGCACTTCCCTCTCGCAGCCCTGAAAGGGGAAGGATGGAGGAGGAGGAGGCCGAGGCCGGAGGTTCCTCTGCCCGCCGTGGCTGGGGCACGGGACTGGTGCTGTCACCCTGCGAGGGGTCAGCGTTTGTGTCACGTGCCACACGGGTCCCTTGGCCTCTTGAAAAGCCTCCTGGAGTGCAGGGCTGCAAGCTGGGGTGTAGGAGGGTGGCGCAGAGTGTCTGTGTGGCTCTTGCAGGGTGAGGTATGTTCGACACTGAATCTCTTTTAGGAAAAGGGATTGTCTTGCCTGTCCCCTGTCCTGGCCTCTCCTGGCGTCCCTGACAGGGAGGGACGAGTTCAGCTGAGTGGTTGGACGTGTCCCTGGCTTCTCAAAGAGCAGCACAGCTGCTACTGTAAGTGATTCCCTCCAGCACCTCCCAAACTGCGACGCTGGGAGTTTGGGCTCTGGGACGAGCCCATGGGTACTCGTCCTGCCCTCGTGAGTGTGAGCTACAGGCTTGGCTTACTCCATTGGGATATTTGGACTGAGCTGCAGAGCCCAAACTTGGTGTGGGTGACTGCCCTAGACATGATGTGTGCTGACTTCATTCCCTCCTCGGGTACGCAGCCGGGCTGACGTCTCTGCTCGAGACCTGTGGAGAGGTATTTGGGTCCAAATTACTCATGGGCTGCAGCAGAGTGGAAAGATGACCTAAAGCAGGATCCACAGAAGTGATTGCATCGAGTTGTCATGTTTCAGATGATGCTTAAAAGAATCCTGATGGCCCATTGCCAGGAGCCACAGCTGAAATCTGTCTGCTGCCTGCTTTGGTTGTGCAGTGAACCTTTCCATTTGGAGTGTCATTCTTTAGGTTTGCTGTCCCAAAATCTTTTATAACATTGCAGTCCTTCACTGAGATGCAGTTGTGTCTCTCCCTGATGTGAGTGGTGTCTTCTGGTCATGTTGTGCTTCCTCTTGGGTCAAGAGCAACCGTTGTGTTGTTAGAGCTCTTTCTCCCAAATCAAGAGATGGTTTTGGTAAGGGTTTTGCTGAGAGTCGCTTTGCTGAAGAGAACTTTTCAGTGCCCCAGGAGAGTTTGAGCTCGGGGACAGTGTTCTGGCAGCAGTGAAAACATTAAGGCCAATTTTCTTCTCCTTCCAGAGCAATAGTCCAAGGCAGAGACACATCATTAAATGAAATGATGCCGTGGTGCGAGTTAATGGATGGCAGTTCTGCTTGCTGTGTAGTACCTGGGTGAAAACAAGAGATTCTCTACTTTTCTTACAGATTCTTGTTCATCCTTCTGTTTCCCACCCCCAATTTTTTTGTATTTTTTGGTACCTGAAGTGTGGCATCCCTGAATTATCTGGTGTGAAGCAGCCACGGATGGTCCCAGTCACCCGTGACCTGACCCTGTTTGAAGCACCATGATCTGCTGCAGGGTGGGAACAGAAAGCCTGGGGAGAGGTGATGAATGGAACTGAAACACCTGGTTCCTCACCCCTGTTCTTCCTTGTACCTTGGTGTGATTTATTATTAGGCAAAATTAGGCTTGTAATTTCTGTGGAGGCTGCTTTATGTAGGTCACTGCTGGCCTGACTTGGCAGCGTTGGCTCTGGTCAGGCTGCAGTGGTGGGGCTGGGAGCAAGGACTCTTGTCTGCTGCAAATTCCACTTTTAAGACTAATCTTTGGGCTGGCTGCCTTAATTCCATGAGGAAATGGCAGCTAAGCCAGGCTGGAGAGTGGGGACTGGTGTTGCAGGTGATGAGTTTTTCTCTGTTGTATGCGTTGCACGATGGAGCTCTTTGTGGAGCAGGTTTCCTTTAAAATAAACGAACAAACCTCGCTGCTGACTTCAGCTACAAAGCAGGAGATCCTCACCTGGGCTGGAGAGCTCTGGAAGGGCTGGAGGAGCTCAGGGCCATGGAGGCTGCTTGTGGATTTGCCCCTGTTTCTGGAGCATCCTTGGTGCTTTGGGGCGTGTTTGCGAAACACTCTCAGTCTCGCTCTTGGCCTCATCTGATAATCCGTGAGCGATGGTTCCCCTGATGGAGAAGGAGGATGGTGCCTGTGGTTTGCTGCTCTGGGAAGGTGCCTGTTGTGGAATTAGGGCAGGCAGCTCAGAGCTGATAGCTGAGCAGCTCTGTGGACGAGTGAGTTCGTGTAGCCGAAGCACCCTGCGTCCCGCAGCTTCATTTGAGATCAAATGCTGTGTCCCTCCAAAAATCCATCTGGAAAAACATCCCTGAAGTGAGCGAGTAAATGGAGGTCCTGGGCTCGTGCTCATGGGAAGCAGCTTGCTGTGTCTGCTGTTCTTCTGTCCCTCTCTCAGTGGAGAGATGTTTTTTTAATTAGCTCTGCCATGTATTTTATATAATCAGAAATGTCTTCGCTGTGGCCTTCTGTGCAAGCTGTGGTTGAAAAGCTGTGGAAACTGCAGTGACATCACTGGGACTTTTCCAAAGCAGTGGTTTATTATCTCATTGACCAAAGGAGTCTACTGACTTGGGGTTTGAGTTTGTTTAAACGATTTTGGATTTGCCATAATCTCTTTCAAACACTTCACATGTTCTGAGCAGTCAGAACTATGACTGTGATGGGCTGATAAGGCCCGGGAGCAGGGGTTTTCTCTTTGGTACGTGCTCAGGAAGTGGTGGGGCTCTTCCTCTCAATAATCATCTAATGCCATCAGCCATGGGTCTTGCAAAAGACGTTTCCCATGTTTTCAGAGGCGGGGCACTGAGATGCAGTGATTTACTGAACGTCAGAGGCAGCACCGGGCTGGGGAGCAGAGCTGCCTGTGGCACGCAGGATGAAAACACAGCCCCTGGACGTGTGGTTTAATAGCCAAATACCACCAGGTAAAACGATGATTTTGCCATTCACACTGAGCCTTGCTGGCCTTTGGCAAGATTGGTGCCTTCTGTGCCATCGCTTCCATACACACCACTAAAGCCTCGTTACAGGACAGTGCTGGTTCTAGCATAGGCCCTAGAGCCCTAAAGCCCAGTTTAAAGTGCAGTAACTTAGCTCCAGACATAATAAAAACATAGCAGAACATTGCTTGCATTTCTAAATAGAATAAGATAGAACTCTTTGCATAGGTAGAACTCTTTGCTGCAGAGGTGATGGCTCTGCCTCGGGTAGTGAGTGATGCAGAACAGAGGCTGGGCTTTGCCAGACACGTGCTCTGAAACAACCAAAACAATGTGTAAATAATAACTGAAGCTGTGCAGCCTGAGAGCCAGGTCTCCTGGCACGTTTGGGTGGGCACAGGTGATGAAAACTCCCGGCAGGTTCCAGCTGAGGAAGCCTGAAGGATCAAGGTGGTGACTTCTCTCTTCCCAGACAGCTCTGGGATGTGCTCTGGTGTCTGATGACAAGGAGGAGCTCTCGCTGGGTTGCAGGGCGGTGCAGGTACGTGGGAGACATCCGGGGGAGTGGCCGGGTCGGTGGTGGCCGTTGGGCTGATCCTGTGGCACAGGAGCAGCATCACCCCAGGTTTATGATCTGCCATCTTCTCCGCCTTCCTGGCGGGCTCCTGTGCCCCACACCAGGGTGCTCTGAGGGCTTTGCTCTTTTCAAACCCATCCTACTGCTGTGGTTTTGCTGTCTGCAGAGGAACTGAGAGGGAAGAGCCCTCCTTCCTTGAGAAAGCCTTTCCTGCTGCCCGGAGCACAGGCGGCCTCCCGACCTGCAGACGGCCCTCGCTGCAGAAGTCAGGCTCCTCTCCAAGCACAACTGGCCCCGCGCGTCTGGCCTCAAGTTGCAGCATTCAGGCAGCATGACCTCACCTCCTGGTTTCCAAGAATAACGTGCTGCCTCCCCTGCTGCCTCCCCTGCGCCGCGCCGGGGCTGGCTGCGGGGCCAGGGCGGCTGCCACGGCCCGCCACGGGCCAGCTCCAGGGCTCTGGCTTGTGCCAGCTGTCCCAGGTAGCCCTGTGCCCACCCCAGGCTGCTCAGCTCCTCTGCCCTTCGTGGGCTGCAGAGGTGAGGCAGCAGCTGGGAGAAGGTCTTCAGGACCTGGCTGATCTTGCAGGCTGATTTCGGAGGAGGGAGAATTTGAAGCAGGACCAGGGTGATCCCTCCACCAGCTCCAGAGGCTGGCATGGGAACGCAGCTTGGCCTGAGCACTCCTCAAAAACCAGTTTGGAGCCTGGGCAATCACACTGAGTGAGCATCGTGGTCATACCTGGGGGTGACAGTGTTGAATTTAACAGCCCCCGAGGCCTGTATCCCACTGAAAGTGGCTTCCATCCTCATTGCTGCAAGATGAAAAAACCAACGTGGTCTGGTGGAGGATGTCCCTGCCCAGGGCGGGGGGGTTGGAAGGAGATGACCCTCAAGGTCCCTTCTGACCAAACCATTCTGTGATTCTCTTGCTCTCTGGAAATATCTTCTCCTTTCAGCTCTGGCTGGCACGGGGGCTGGGAGCGTGCCCAGTGCCTGGAGGCTCATTTTGGGGAGGACTCTCAGCTCTGTGGTTCCCCAGAGGAGATGGATGGGGAGCAGCGAGCGGGGGCTGGAGCAGGGCACGAAAGAGCAGGTCTGAATGCAGAGAGCTTTAACAGCCTTTTAAACTGTTCTTCCTTTGTACCCCGTGGCTGAGTCATTTCAAAGATTTCAGCCTTTTAAGATCCTACCAATTTGAGGTGGGGATTACAGTGGCTGGCAGGTTTAATGGTTGCATTAACTCGCTGCTCCTTTGTGGCCTGGGGAGGGGACTAACGGCCCCGAGTCCCTGAGTGCTGCTGGACCTGAGATGACCTGAAACAAAAAGTTTTGCTGGAGATGCTGTGAGCCACAAAAATGTCACGTGGAAAGTGTCACTGGGAGGGGGACACAGGATCTACTCTGGGAGCTCCCCTGTGGCTCCATCTTCACTCTGGTGCTGCCGAGGAGGATGGTGGCATCTTCTTGTGGGTAAGGGCCTTCCCTCAGTGCTGTGCTGTGCCAAAGTGCCCTGTCCCAGTGGGGAGGGCAGGTGAGCTCTCTGGCTCAGGAGTTGTGCAGCTGGCACAGCCTCTGCCGTCATATGTAATGAGATTATTCAGGCCGTTGGCGTCAGGGCCGCACGTGGTTCTGTGCCCGGCTGCCCTGCGAGCTGTAGCCTAAACCAGAGATAAAATCCAAAATGCAAACCCAGATCTGAATGTTCCTGGGGCGCCCAGCCAGGCTGGGGCTTTGCTGCTCTGCTCTTGGTGTCCTTACCCGGTTTGGCCTATAGATTGGGGGTCAGGGGAGAGGGATGGATGCATTTCCTTTGTCACCATAATGGACTTTGCTGCTTTGTGCCCTTGGCTGCAGGTGGGTGCCCGTTTTAAGCTCAACCTTTCCAGCTCTGCTGGCCCCAGAAGATGGGGGTCAGGCAGATTTGGGGTCACTGTATGCCTCACACTCTGAATCAGGCTAAACCTGTGTCACAGCAGGCTGGGACTCTGTGCTGTGCCTTTCCCAAGGGCTGCAGCATCTCCTGAGCTTCCAGGGCTGGAGCAGCCGCTCTCCCTGCCCGCTGTCCTCCCGCGTCCTCCGGCCCTGCTGCGCGGCACCGAGCTGGGGCAGCCTCTCCAAAGGCTCCTTGCATGTCCTGCCAAGTGTGTGTTTTCAGGGAAATGTGGCTGGAACACAAGCTGGGACTGCTGTGGAAATTTGGCAGCGCGTCCCCGTCAGGCCGCAATTCCAGTAGCGGCAGCTCATCGCCTCCCGCGCCCGTAGGTGTTGCTGGGGAATGGGGCAGGAATCCTGGGTATCTCCACTGGCCTGGGGGAAAAGCAGATGCAGTCAGGTCCAAACAAACCCGAAAGTATGGGTGTTATGCTCAGCTTAGTCTAACAAAAGCAGTAAATACAATAAGGGGCAGGGGAGGTGTCTGGTAGCAGGGATGTGTTTTGAATTCCAGCAGCTGTGAGCCTTATGGCATCTCCCAGCTCAGTGGTAGGAACAGCTTCAAGTTGTTCTATTCCCTCTTGTTTTAGTGAACAGGCAGGGGCCACTGTGG
Organism: Promerops cafer; assembly: GCA_013398275.1. NCBI lineage: Eukaryota > Metazoa > Chordata > Aves > Passeriformes > Nectariniidae > Promerops > Promerops cafer. The sequence continues at coordinate 15,244 of VZSE01008566.1, read as the reverse complement.
GTGTCACTGAGCTGTCACCACGGCCCTGGGATGTGACTCCAGAGCCAGGCTGAAGGAGCCACTGTCACCTGTACCAAACTCCGCCGGTCCCCTGGGGCTCTGGTGTGACTCTCTCTTCCTCTTGGGCCATTTCCCAACCTCTGCCCGTTGTGCTGGGCAGATTTGCTGAAAGAGCCCCGGGCAGGCAGTTCTTGCTCAAGAGGCTCTGGCGGTGCTGGGAAGGGTGGGCTTGCCAGGAAGTTTAAACTCAGGTTATCTCCTGGAAGTCAGCAGAGCTGAGAATTTGGCATTTTTCAGCTGGGTACCTCCCGTGCCTCCGGCAGAGCAGTGCTGGCACGGGCTGTTTTGGGTTGCCCAGAGGTGTTGCAGCCCTTACTGGGTGCCTGCCCAGGCTCCTGGGCAGAATCTTCCCCTTGCTGGCCCAGGAGCTTGGAAGAGGCTTGGGAAGCCTCTCTGCTTTTGTCCTTGGTGTTTCCCACAAGGAATGACCCTGCTCCTGGTGTGAGGGGCTGTGCAGCTCTGTTGGAGCAGCACACTGACCTCTCCCCTCTGTACCCTCCCACCCTGCTTATTCCACCCTGGAGTTCAGCCTCCCAATCTCTTGTTGTAAGGAAAAGTTGCTGTAAAGAACAACTCTGCCAACATGAGATGTTCCGTGGGTGGTGGGATTCAGCAGGGAAGCACTCCAGGTCCCTGGGGGTTTTTGGAAGTGTCCTGGTGGTCCCATTCCCCAGCTGCTTGCTGCTGGAGGAGACAGCCAGCCCCGTGTGTGGTTAGGGGTGCAAAGGCTGGGCTGACAAAAGCTGGGTGAGGAAGATGCTGAGGAGGTTCTGAGTGGATTAAAATGTGGGTGTTGGGTGCTGCTGAGCAGCAGCTCAGGCTGGGTGGGAGCCAGAGCTGCTTTTTCCAGGGAGCTGTGGAGCAGGTCTGAGGCTTCTGCCTCTGCCACAGTCTGGGGGGGCTGTGGAAGATGATGTTTGTGTGCCTCAGTGCAGTGCTTTGGGGTGATATTCCCACCTCTGGGCCTCGCCTGGAGGAGCTGCAGGGCAGGCACGGCTCTGGCCCTGTGGGTCCAGCTAATGAGGGCAAGGAGGGGCTTTAGGAAGCTCAGTGTATCCCATTAGCTCAGTTTGGCCAGGCTCTGGCAGTAAGGGCAGCGAGTTCTTAGCGGGTCAAGCACCTCTGGCTTTAACCAAAGCCTTCCTTTCATGTTTCCTTCTCCTCAAAGACTGCCCTGAAACAGGCAGGAAAATGTCACTGCAGGAGGGTTGGCCTGGGACACGGTGCTGATGCTTCGAGGGTTTTAGTGACTTAACTGCTGCCCATCACTGGACATCTGGATCGTGTACCCACCTCGAACCCAACCCCCCCAGCAGCCCTGGAGAAAGCCCCACCCCGTGTGAGGGGGGTGGGCAGCGTGGGTGCCCTTCCCAGGGGCTGTTCAAGGCTCCATGTCTCCGTGTCACTCAGGAGATGAGGCTCTGCTCTCCCGGGGTGAGCTGCAGCCTCGGTGGGGCCGTGCCAGCCCCGCTGCTCCCCGCAGTGCCCCCGGCTCTGCTGCAGGGCCTGTGGGGGGACGCGGGGGCTGCCCGAGCCCCGGGGTGGGTGGCAGAGCCACACAAAGGCTGCCCTGTCTGCTCTTTGGCTTCCCCCAGCCCTGAGCTCTCCTCGTGAATAAGTGGGATTGAAGAAGCTTAAATTCATACAAAGCAGGGCCCAGGAGCCCCTGGCTGACCCGGAGGGAGCAGCTGCCCCCTGCTCACCCCACACCCGGGGGTCCCGGAGGACGCTGCCCTGGCATGAGGATGTGTGTAAGGCTTGCAGAGGGGAGAGGTTTCTTTTGAAAAGCTGGGTATGGGAATGCCCAAGGAGACCAGGCTGTTTGCCAAGGGAGCAGCAGTAGCTGCAGGAGGAGATTTTTCTGTTAGTTTGTTTAAATATGCGTGCGTTTATCCTTTTATCCCATCTCCGTTTTAATCCAGCAGGCAAAATGAGTCCAAACCACTTGCTGCCTGTGGGGTTTGGTAGGAAATAAGTACCCTGCTGGTAAATGCTGTCAAGCAGTGGGGTACTGAGCATCCATGGGAGGATCAGTGAGTCTTTCCTGTCTGTTCTCCACACGTGTGTTTGCTGTATATTGAAAAGATGTAAGAGTACAAAAGCTCTGCTGGCAGCCCAGGCTGGATCAGGTGTGGTGGGGCTCTGAGCAGCCTGGTCTAGTGGAAGGTGTCCCTGCCCATGGCAGGAGTTGGAAGGAGATGATCTTTAGGGTTCCTTTTAACCCAAACCACTCCATGATTCAGTGACTCCTTGCTCTGTGCTGAGCCCAGCCTTGGTAACACCAACGGGGGGGAAATTTCCCCTCTGGTATTTTTGGAAGTTTGTGCACCTGGGCACTTGGTAGTGAGTTTTGCACACTTTTTGGCCGAGGTGTTTTGAGGTGATGCTGCTGACTGGGACGCTCCTGCTCTGAGCTCTGTCCCAGCTTCACCAAACCTCCCCAGCTCTGGGGCTGCGTGGCTGCTGCTGCCAACAGGTGCTGGGGAGGCTCCTGGGGCTGCCAAAAGCTTGCAGGGAGCTGAGAATAGCCACCGTGTCCCCAGAGCTTTAATGTGGTGCCAGCAGGATGCAGAGAAAGGCTTTTTTTTAAAATAGAAACACAACTGTGTTTTCCTGCTGGCTGAAGGAGTCTCGGGGTGGCTGCTGGAGGAGGAGGGCCCAGCTTGGCTCCTGGGCTGGCAGGAGGCTCTCAGGTTTTCATTGCCTTGCTTCAGAGCCCAGGGTTTCCCCTACAGTGCTGACTGCTGTAGTAAAGTGGAAGTGCACAGCCTTAGGCAGTGCTGGCTCTCCAGCCTGGGCTGTTGCTTGGCTCTTCACCCACGTGGGCTCGTGGCAAACGGGGGTTTCCACCAGCTCTTCTGCAGGTCCTGCTGGGTGCTGGGGTTGTACAGCCTCAGTGTGATGGGAGAAGCATGAGGAGAGAGGCCTGTGGGGCAGGGACAGCCTGGGGACAGCAGTGAGAGCTTTGGGGGTGTTTGTGGAGATGGCAGAGGAGGGGCTGGTGGGGGATGTGTGCCCCTGAGCAGCTCTGCATCACCCAGTGGGGCGCAGTCCCCTCTTGTCCCTCTGCCCCTTCGTTGCCATCCCCTCTCCTGACACACATTGCTGCCCCTCTCCCTGCCCTGGGCGTTGGGGCTGGCGGTGACAGGGGTTTGTGTCTGCTGAGCCATGTGAGGGGAGCAGGAGCAGGAGGAGGAGGAGGTGGAGGAGGAGGAGGAAGGCTGTCGGTGGCCGCGGGGCCCCTGCCTCGCCGAGCACCTGCGCAGACAAAGCCCTGTTATGAAATCCCTGAGCTGCTCCTGGCCGGGCCCTTTGCTGCTCCCAGCAGCCCGGCAGCCTGCAGGCTGGCCTGGGCGCCTGCCTGGCCGGGGCCCTGCGTGGTTCCAGCCCCTGGGGCACTGCCCGGGCCCCGGCGGCCGGGGCACGCTCCGCTCTGGGCCCCTGCGGAGCTGCGCTGCACGTCCCGGGCTTACCTCAGCAAGGTGTTTGCTGTGCCCTGGTGTTGACAAAGCCCGTGTCAGGGGTGAAACTGTGTTAAATAAACAGCTGAGGGAGGACAGGATGATGCAAAACGGTGCTGTCGTCACCGGGCTTCGGGGGTGCGTAAATGAAACCCTCCTCAGGCTTGGCACTGGTGGAGGAAACACATCCCGAGGCCATCCTGCTCCCAGTGCCAGGGGCCAGTGGCACTTCAGGAGGGGCTGGCCTTGATGCAGCTTTGTGTTTCAGTTTGTTTTTTTTTTCCTTTCTTTAAGTATACATGTATTTATTTGTGCTGCACTAAGATCTGGGTTGAAAGGCCGCAGGCGGGATCCCTGTGCTGGGGCCGTGGGTGGCAGCCTCTCCTCTGTCCTGCCCGTGGGCTGAACCCTGAGAAATTTCATTTTTGGGCAGAGCTCAAGCCCAGGAGCTGCCGGGAAGCAGTGAGTGTTGTGGGGCTTCTTCTGGCAGGGCTTCACGGCTGCTCTGCTTGCAGGCGTGGGTCTGGGCCTCTCCCCAGCATCGCTTCCAGCTGAAGCGTTCAGGGAATGGGTGGACACGTCCAAAAGTAAAAGCAGTTCTGGGATGTAGGTGTGGGGAATCCAGAGCTGTAGCGGTGGGGTCAGGCAGGACTGGTGGAGCCAGGGACCCAAAGAGATGCCCCGAGACTCTGTGGTCCCTCTGGCGCTGGGGGGAAGGCCCTGGCTGTGGGTACAGGGCTGCTGGAGGCAGCACCGTGCTCTGCTGGTGATAAGGGGTTTTTTCAAGCTCTGCCTGTGGGAGGGAAGCACAAAGGACATAGGTCAGCCCTGAGTTAATGGTTTACATCGGCGTTTACTTCGGTATTAATCACACCTGCAAATATCAACCACTTCCTATCATAAAAGCACATGTGTACTTTTCTGTTTGCGGTGTTGTCAGCTCCGATAGCAAATCTGGCAAGGAGAGGGGTGGGGAGGAGGAGCTGACCCTGGCCCTCAGCTCTGCAAAGAGGTGGAAGGTGAAGGTGTTGTGTGTGGAGCAGGCCTGCTGGCTGTGGCTGGGAAGATCTCTGCCCTTCCCATGGCTCCTTATGCTCCTTTCACTTCGTGTTGTGTGGATAAAAGGCCCTGGCAGAGGCAGCAGAGGTGGGTGGGATCAGGGGTTTGGCCTGCAGAGAGCATCTGAGCATCCCTGCCCAGAATGGCTCCATTCAGAGCTGGCCTGTGGCTTCTTCTGGCCCCAAGGCAGTGGGTCCCCTCCCTGCTCAAGCCCAGTGCTGTGGTGGCTCCTGGTGGGCAGTGATGTCTTGGATGTCTGTAGAAAGGGATGGGATGGGCTGGGCTGGAGCATTTTGGCCGTTGTGACCCCGTTTGTCCCTGTGGGGTTCACGGGGAGGTCCTGGCCAGGGTGGTGGCTCTGTCACTCCAGCCAGATGTGGCACAGCAGGACATGGGACCTCGTGCCCGTGGCTCGTGCCTGGGCTGCTCCTGCTCCTCAGCTGGTGCCTCCTGGAGAGACGAGCATCGGGTGAGTCAGCCAAACCCAGCGCTGCTGCGAGCCTGGAAGGAAGAGGAGGCTCCCAAAACAAAAACATGGGGCTGAATAGGCCCCTAATTTTGTTTTTCTCAGATAAATGAAGCTGACACTCTTTATTTCTGTCCTTTAAACAGCAGCCCCAGCCTGTTGCTGGGTGTGAGTCAGCGGGGATGCTTCGTGCTGCTGCTGCCTTGTTGCCATTTACCTGCTCTGACTTTTTCCTGTAAGTTTTGCAGCCCCTTCCCGCCCACCTCCATCTCCTCCCTCCGGCCTCATCCCCGGTGCCTCCGCCACGCTGGGACCCTTCCCTCAGCATCCAGGGTGCTGCTCCTGGATACCCACTTGGACATTTCATCTCCAGGATGTGCCAAGGACATTTGTGCCGCTGGGAAATGGGCTCTGCAGCGCGGGGCTGGCTGGGGGGCAGCGCCCCGACCGCACGGGGGGCACGGGCCCCTGGCAGGTGGCTCTTATTTAAAGCCAGGCCTCTCTTCTGCTCCTCGCCTTTGTGTGCCTCGAGAGGCTTTTGTTGCCGCCTGAAAAGGCTGAATGGCTGCTGCATCTGTCACAGGGCGAGAGCGGCGAGGAAATGCTCAGCAGATGCCCCGGGCAGGGGGGGCTGCGGGGCGGGGGGTCCCGAGCATCGCCCGCCGGGCAGGGACCCCCACGAGCAGGGGAGCACAGGGGACCCGGGGCTTGTGCAACGCTGGCGGGCGAGCGAGGCCTCTTGTGAAAGCACCGTGTAAGAGCTGCCTCCGTCCTCGCCCCGGCTCCGTCCTCGCCCCGTTGCGACATCGCCCGCCGGAGCGGGGACGAGCGCGCCGCGACATCTGCCCCCGCCGCGACATCTGCCTCCCTGCGTGCCGCCCTGGCAGCGGTTTTAGCTCTCCCCTCGCTCCCGCAGCCTCTCCACGCCTGGCTGGCTGCTCGTCTCGGGCTGTGCAGTAGGGAGGCTCTCCCCGAGCTCGCCGCCGTGGCTCCGGGTCTTCCTCGGAGCGCTCCGAGCATTCAGGCTGGGAGAATGCGGCCGAGCAGCCCGGGCGTGTGCGTGTCAGCTCGCGTTTGCTCGGCCTCGCTTGCCTCTCCTGTCTTGCTCTTTCTAATCTAAACAATCCTCTCTTGCTGGGATCCATTCTCTGACCTTCCCACTTTCCCTGAGACGAGAGAACGTGGAGGATGGAGCCGATTGTCCTCGTGTGGGTCAAAGCCACCCGATTCTGGTGGCACTGCTGCCATCCCCCTGGAAGGTGGGTAGCTGATGCTTGGTGCTGTCCTGCCTTGCAAAGCACCTTGGATGGAGCCAGCTCCATCAGGGAGCAGAGCCACCCCTCCAAGAGCCATCCTGGGCTGGCAGGACGGGGCACGCTGCGGGCAGGATGCTGCCAGACCCACGCGCGGCTCCTCCTCCGGACGCGTCACCTCTGCTCTCTGGCTTTCCCCGGGCAAAACAAACGTGAGGATGAGGCTTTTGCCTGTTCTGCTGGGGCTTCAAACTCTTTCTGTGGCTCTTTGGGCGTGGGCAGAGCCAATGAACCCCAGCTTGGGAAAGTCCCGTCACCAGGGCAGCAGGGCAGGTTGTGGTGGGTGTAAACAGCGGGGATGGGGTTAATGTAAAGGTTTATATAAGAGCCAGGATGATGTGGGGGAGGCTTCCTGAGCTGCACCTTTAATTGTTACTGCCTTGTGGTTCAACCATGAATTTCCCTCTGTTTGGTAACACAATTCCTCTTAGGGGCTCTGGGACTCGTGATTTTATTTCTCTTTCGTAGCTCATCAACACCAAAAGCGGAACCGAGCTTTGCTGCTTCCATGTCCTTCTGCTGCCCTCTCCCTCCCAGGCGTGTCTGGCAGGGACTGGGGCAGCTTTGGGCTCATTACCTGTGGGCTCCCCAAAGATTCTGGCATTACAGGCTCAGTTCAGTCCGGGGAGAGGTGGGAACAGCCTGTGCAAAGCTTCCAGCACCGGCCCTACAAATGTGTAAAGCAGCTGACGCCAGTTGGCAGCGAGTTTGCAGGGGAAGATTAGAAGAGGAAAATCCTTTGAAGAGAAACCCTTTTGCTTTATTACGAAAAAATGCTCCTTGCCCTGTGCTAGCCCGGGTCAGGGGAATCCAAAGCCTGCGTGTGTGATCCAGGCAGGGGGAAGCTCTGCTTTGCTTCCCTGCTGATAATTTGGGGGATGACAGCCTGCCTCTCTTTGCTGTAGGTTTATTCTTACTGCAACTCAAGAAGAGTTTATTTTAACCCCTGTGGTGCAGACAGGTCCTGAGGGGAGCTCCTGGGGGTGGTTTGGGGCCTGGGTACAACTCCCTGTCGGAGGGGTGGGTGCTGCATGGCCTGTGCTGTTCTGCTGGGGACTGAGGAAACCGGGTGGGATCAAAATACACCAAAATAAAACCACCCTGCCTGCAAGAGCAGCTGGAGAGCCCGGGGTGAGTGTGGGGCAGCCCTGGAAAATGGACAGCTCAACACCCCAGTGTGAGCCTGATCCTCACTCTCCGTGCAAACTGCCCATGGGAGGTGAGTTTTTCCTCTTGGCCAGGGATATCTTGCCCATCTGAGTGTGAGGGGCAGCACTGTTTGGGGCTGTGGTGGCCCCCACAGCGAGGAGGGACAGTGGGACGGGAGGGACAGTAGGACAGTGTCCTCAGGGACCTCCTGCCGTGCCAGGGGAGGAGGGAGCTTCCTTTTCCAACCCTTTTCCAACCTGTCGTGACTCATGGAACATCATCCCAGGAGGAGGCGGCGAGACTGAATCAGTGGTGCCTGAGGACACGAACGTGAGCGTGGGCAGCTGCAGCCCCCTGCTTTGCTCCTGAGCTTTCCTTCCTTCCTTCCTCGTGCCCACCCACCCGTGCTGTGCTTGTCCTGAGGTGATGGGGGGGGATTTCAGCTCCATGTGGTGCTGAGCTCTTCCTTGGAGCTGAAGCTCATTTTTGATGCCTGCAGGACCAGGCTGGAGCCTGGATTTGGGTTTGGGTTTGCTCAGAGAGGTGCTGTTCCCCTGCAGAAGCCCTGATGAGCTGTTTTGTTTTCAGGAGCTGCTTCCAGGGTTTGTCTTTCCAAGAGGTGCTGCTGGAGCTCGTGAGGAGCCTTTGCTGCTCTCAGGGTGCTGAGCACATCAGGCTGGGCTGTGCCATCCTCTGATGGGAGCAGTGTGGGAGCCCTCGGCTCGAGGCTCTAATGAAGCTAATGAGGGTGTTTAGAGGAACACAGAACTAATTTCTCTCGCAGCTTGGAAAGGCTCCTGGGGGAGCTGGGCTGAGCCAAGGCACCAGGATGGCAGCAAACGCTGTCTGCCCAAATCTCAGAGGTGTCGGGCTGCTGGGAGGGGAGCTGGAATGCGGCTGAAAACTGAATTTCCTCCCTAATTGCCAGCAGGGTGGAGTGGCTCTTTCCCTGCTCTCCCTCCTTTCCTGCAGGGAGGTGCCCCAGTGGGAAGCAGAGATGGGATGGGGCAGAGCTCTGGGCTGGCACAGCTCTCCTGGCTGTTCCCCTGTGATGCTGGAGGGACACGGGGGTGCTCTGTGAGGATGAGCTGATGTTTGGAGGTGTGCCGTGGCTGCAAATCTGAACACCTGTAGCACCCGAGAGCCACAGTGGGAACGGGATGCAGCTCCTCTGAATCCTGCCCGGATCTGCTCCGAGGTGGTGGCGGAGCTTCCTCCGCAGCGCTGCCCTTGTGCCCTGCCCGGGGACACTTGTGTAACTCGGGGATCCGGTTACTGCCCGGCTCAGCTGCAGGAGCCCTCCTCTCCCGCAGGAGCAGGCAGGCAGTGCAGCCTTTTCCTCTGAAATAAGGAAGTTTGATCTGCAAGGAGCCCTTCTTTGGCGGGGGAGCAGGAGACAGGAGCTGGAAAAGCTGAGCTGAGAGCAGCAGCTTGTCCCTGCTGCTGCCATGGAAGGGTTAACCCTGGCTGTGTTCCACATCGATGCGAAATCAGCTGGGGTGGGATGGGGCAGTTCATCCTTGCTGAACCTCAGGGGAAACACGAGGTGATTTTCCCATGCCAGCCTCTGCGTTGGGAGCCAAGAAACACAAACCTTGCTGCGGACAGCGGAGCTAAATTAAGGCCATGGGCAGTGTTGCCCCAGCCCCAAATACGTTGGATGTGGAGTTCCTGTGTCACCCACCAGAGGTTTCACTGCTGGCTGGGGCTGGGCGTTGGGAGGGATGTTGGCAGCTGTGGGAGCTGCTGGCTCCCACCTAAGGAGGACAAACTGGTGGAAGTGCTGCTCTTGCCCCACCGCTGTGTCATGCTTGGCACATTCCCGGCATCCCAGGGCACAGGGAGCCGGTGCCTGGGCTGAGGGCAGGAGTTTTGGGGTGCAGCTGGGGCTGTGGGCTGCCTCTGCCGTGGCTTGTCCTTCCCCACGTCCCTCCTGCAGCAGCAGTGGCCTTCCCCACGCAGCCTCTGTGCCTCTGGCCTTCAGCTCCCCCCCAGGGCTGAATTAACCAGATCATTCCCTTAAGGAGGCTTAGCCTGCTCCTCTCAAAGCCTCTCCATCACCGCTGCGTGCAGAGCCAGCAGGGGAGCAGCTGGACCACAGCTGGGTGTTCCGGGAGCACTGGGGCAGCTGTTTGCTCCCCGAGGTACAAAAACAAACGTCAGGGCCGTGCTGGTGCAGGTAATGGAGGCTGCTGCCTCCTACTTCATTAGAAATCCAATTAATCTCCTATAAAAGCGCTCGGAGTGACCTCTAAAAATGGGATGTATTTTGCTGTACCTCTGCTGTTTGTCTTGTGCAGAATGATGTTAACTAGCTGCTTCCTGCTGGTCCGTTTTCCCGGCACATAATTACAAATTGTTTTGTTTTTCTCTTTTCTCTTCAGCTTCCTGGCTCCCCACGCCGGGCTCTTCAGAGTGGGGCTGCAAATAGCCAGGCTGTTCTCCAGTCCCCTTTGCATGGCTCCTCGGGGGGCTGCTGTTACTCTTGCTTATGGTTTTGGCTTCTGCAGGATGCAGTTTTTAGGGTAATTAAGCAATAGAGGAGCAAGGAGGGGCTGTCCAGCCTCCTCCTTGTGCCCTGAGGCTGGTGGTGCCACGTCAAGGAGCTGTGCCAAGGTTGGCTTTGGCCACTTTGGTCCTTGCTGAGCTTCCGATGGTTTGGTGGCAGCAGCTTCCCACAGGTTCCCACAGGTTTCCTCTGCTGGGGGAAGCAGGAGAGCCGAGGAGGTGGGAGAGGTGTGACCAAAGCCTGGGGGTGGTGTTTTGGGTGGGTGGCTGAAGGGCACATCCTGTCTGTGCCTTTCCCCGTGGAAATGGCAGGGTTACTCTGCCAGGGCAGCACCATCAGTGAGAGTTTCACCTGTAAATGGGCAGCGTGTGGCTTTTGGGAGTTAATCCTTGCCCCTGTGAAATCCCCACTGCGCTGGGAACCAGCCTGGGTCCTGCAGAGCATCCCAGGGCTGATGCTCCTCTGCTCCTGGAGCGTGTCGGGGAGAGGTCAGAGGGGTCAGAAGGACTTTTCTGTCTAAATCTCAGTAAAATGACCAAACCTGCTGTTTCCTGCAGGGTGGGGGTGTGTTTCCACATCCCTCTGCTCACTCCAAGGGGCAGAGCTGCTCCAGAGACCGAGCCTGGCCCCAAAGGCTGCCAGAGACAGGAAGGAAAATGAACCGTGCTCAAGATAGACACGTTTGTTGTTCTATATTTAGGAGCACAATAATTAAGGCTGATTGTTTATCCTGACAAACATCATAACTAATAGCCCATGGCAGACAAGCAAATCCTTCCTGCACCTGGGAGCTCTGAGTTGTCTTTGGGAAGGGCAGGGGGCTTATTAGAGCTGTAATTTAGGGAACATCTGGATGTTTGCTTTGTCCCCTCCCCAGGCACGGGTGCTGGTGGGCTCTGAATTTGTGGTATTGGGGTGCAGGAGCTGGCTCAGAAATGCAGTAGGTCTTGCTGGTGGGGCACTGGGAGGTGGCAGGCAGCCAGAGCAAGCTTTTCCAAACCTTGGGAGGAAGGGCAAGCCGAGGGCAAACGGCTTCTCAGTGTTCCCACTAGATGGGGATGGAGGCACTGTCAGCGCGCTCTCGCTGGCAGCACCCGGCCCTCGCCCCCGCGTCCCCTCTGGTGGCCACGGTGCCAGCCGGGGGTCATGACCCAGCTCGCCGGGGGTGGCTCGGGGCTGACGGGGTGTCCCTTCTCCCGCAGATGCTGCAGGACTGCCCCAAGGCCCGCAGGGAAGTGGAGCTGCACTGGCGGGCGTCGCAGTGCGCGCACATCGTCCGCATCATGGACGTCTACGAGAACCTCTACCAGGGGAGGAAGTGTCTGCTCATCGTCATGGAGTGGTGAGCCGGCCCGGGAGCACCCCGACCCTGCAGGGTGCTGGGGTGGTGCCAGAAGGGGGGTGGGCATCTTCCAGCCCTGGGGACGCCAGGGGGTGCAGCCAGCCCGGGCGGAGGAGTGGCACTGCTGGCGTTGGAGGGACGGGGACGGCGGGGGCTGCGCTGGCTCTGAGTCATCCCGAGAACCTCTGCGAGCCTCAGGGCCTGTGGTTCTCACAGGTGGGGCATAACCAAACTGGCTTTGGCCACCAAAAGCCAGGCTAGGCAGCGGGTTCCTGGCAGCCTGTGCTGGGGCAGCAGCCAAGCCGAGCTGGCAGCTCTGGTGCTGCCCTGGCACCTCCTGCAGCAGCACCGAGCGGCTCTGGTTTGGGTAGGAGCTTGGTATTAACCTGGGGACGAGGAGGAGGGATGAAGGGGAAAGTATTGAAACCACATCCCAACCGCAGCTGTGATTTGATGCAGCTTCCTTGCCAAAACCTCTCCTCTGGCAAGCTGGTAGCTCGCCTGGGGGGGCAGCGGGCGCAGGAGCAGCGCCAGGGCAGGTGGCACAGCAGCCCCCAGAGCAGCTCCTGGGGGGGAACAGGCACCTGAGAGCCACCCTGGCACTCTGGGCAGCCAGGGGTGGGGAAGGGGTGTGCGGTGGGGAAAGAAAGAATGGCTGAGGGGTAGGAGGAGAGGCCTCAGGACTGCCTGTGTGACCGAGGGATGCTCTGGGGGTAACGCCAGGGCAAGGCAGGATTTGACTTCCAGCAGGAGCAGGCTCTGGATCCATCCTGACAGGCTCTGGATCCATCCTGACAGGCTCTGATCCATCCTGACAGGCTCTGTGCAGCAGAGGCCCCCAGGGCTGCAGGCTATTGCTGTTGCAGATGTCGAGTGAATGTCAAGGAGATGCTATCGGTGCTGGGAAAGCCAAACTGTCCCTGCCTCAGTCAGATAAGGAGGGGCAGGAAGTGCCATTATCCCTGCTCTCATGGAGAATTCTCCCACACCTCAGCCCTGATCTCTGTGGGAGCTGCATTTTCCCTGAGGGTACCTGGGGAGGGAACTCCACCAGTGGTTCTGCAGCACCTCCCAGGGACCTGGCTGTGCTGCAGCGGGGTCCAGCCTCTGTGTCCCAGCTTGGGGAGCCCACTGTGGCACTGCTGATGTCTCTCCCGTGCCCTGAGCTTTGCTCAGCACTTCTGTGCTGGGTCATGGTGCTGCTGAGGCAGTTGGCTTGTGAGCAAAAGGAGGCCACATGTGCTGGGAGTGCTCTCACCAACTTCAAGCCACATTTGCTGCCTTTACTGTAAATGTGTTTCTGTGGGCTGCTGGGTGACCACGTCCGCCTGCGCCTCTGCCAGCACAGAGCCTCTGCCCTGCTCGTTTCGGGAAGGAGGAGGCTCTGAAACGCCCCAGAAGCACCAGCCCAAGGACTTGGATGGAGAAAGGGATTGTTTCCTGCTCAGCAGCAGAGGGTTTGGTGCAGCTTGTGGCCGTGTGAGATGGAGCCACAGCATGTAACAGCAGCTGCTTCTCTTGCAGCTTGGATGGCGGGGAGCTGTTCAGCCGGATCCAGGACAGGGGAGACCAGGCCTTCACAGAACGGGGTATGGAGCCCACGTCCTGCTGGGCTTTCAGCCCACTCCATCCCCTCAATGACTCTCTTGAATCCCCAGCAGAGTTTTGCACTCAGGGAATGAGGGATGTGGGTGCAAGGGGCCCTGCTTTTTGTGTTTACTTGAGAATAGGGTTAGGGGGTATTTTCTCAGCTGCTCCCACACTCTGTCCATCCCACTCCTGTCAGAAACACCCACCTCCCTCAACATCATGGGATGTTGTTCTCATAGATCTCATTAATCTCATTCCCTCTACTCCTCTGGCCAGGAAAAGCAACCACACAACCCAAACTCTGAGCCCGTTGCCCCCTTGACTTCCCATCCTAAGGGGAAACCTTTCCCAGCTGCATTCCTTGCTGCTTGGGTGTCCTAAACGGTGCAAGCCCCTGCTTGGTATTAGGGTCAGGGGCTGGACTCTGCCCCATCCCTTCCCCTGGAGTTTCTGGGAGCTGCAGGCTCCTTACCCAGGGATGGGGAGTGGCAGAGACTCCATGGAAAGGAGACTTCAAGCAGAGAAAACCCCTTTGACCTCAGCCAGGTTCTTGGACTCCTGGTTTGTAGAGTTACCCAGGGAGTGGTGCCCTTTTAAACTTGCTTCTGATGGTTCCTTTGCTGCTTCAGAGGCTTCGGAGATCATGAAGAGCATTGGGGAAGCCATCCAGTACCTGCACTCGATCAACATCGCGCACCGGGACGTGAAGGTACCCCCGAGCCCTCCCCTGGCAGAGCTGAGCCCCCTGGGCCGTGCCAGGGCCAGGCTGCCCCGGCCCTGCTGCTCACTCCTTCCCCCCGCGTGTTCCCAGCCGGAAAACCTCCTGTACACCTCCAAAAGGCCCAACGCCGTGCTCAAGCTCACCGACTTCGGCTTCGCCAAGGAAACCACCACGCACAACTCGCTGGCCACGCCCTGCTACACGCCCTACTACGTGGGTGAGCCCGGGGGTGGTGCTTGGGAAGGCTGCCCTAGGACAGAGGCTGGACAGAGTCAGAGAGTAAAGCAGGATTTATTGAAAGGATGTCCTCAATGCACACACCTTGGGCAGCACAAGAGCCCGGCCAGGGCTACCCCCAAGATGGACCCAAAATGGTCACAGAATGGACAATGGTCACGAGGTCTCTCACTTTGATAAGTTCTGCTCCATTTGCATATTGGAGTTAATTGTCCAATTACAGCTTTAGGTTATGAAGTCCCATCCTTCTTGTTTTCTCTCTTCAGTCCACGTTGTTTGTGCTCTTGGGCCTGAGGTTTGGATCACTTGGTCCCCAGCTGGAGCAGGAATTGTTTTGTCTCTACTCTGTGCAGAGAGCTGCCATCCCCTAATATGAAGCTCAGAACTGCACACCAAAGCAGCACAGAACCTGAAAAATAGAAAAGCTCAAACCTGAGGCATCACTGGGCTTGGGGGTTTGCAGGGCTGGGGGGCAGAGCTGGGGGGTTTGGAGGGTGCCACGTGCAGCCCCCCACATCCAGCTGAGCTGCAGCAGGGAGCTGGGGGCAGCACTGCCCTGCTCCAGGCAGCGCTTCCCACAGTGCCCGGAGCTGCAGGTGGCTCTTGGTGTCTCCATGGGGTGTCAGAGCCCTCCCACCCGGTGCTGACACTTGGATTTAGGATTTTCTGTCTTTACCAGCCCCAGAAGTGCTGGGCCCAGAGAAGTACGACAAGTCCTGTGACATGTGGTCCCTCGGTGTCATCATGTATATTCTGTGAGTCTGAGGGGTCCTCTCCCTCCTGCCGGGCTCAGCTCCTGCTCCTGGCACTGCCCCGTGCCCTGTAGGAGGCTTTTGGGGTGGCACATTGACTCTGTTCCCCTCCTGGTTCAGGCTGTGCGGGTACCCCCCCTTCTACTCCAACCACGGCCTGGCCATCTCTCCCGGCATGAAGAAGCGAATCCGGATGGGCCAGTACGAGTTCCCCAATCCCGAATGGTCCGAGGTGTCAGAGGAAGGTAAGTGGGGTCCCTGTGGTGGCTGTCCCCAGGCTGAGGTCTCCTTTGGGGGCTGGGAGGAGCCTGAGTGTGTCAGGGGTCACCTCTCAGCATCTTCACCTCTGCTGGAGAGGCTTTTGCTGAAGGGTTTGTGTAGGGTCAGGCGTGGGGCGCACAGGAGGGGTGTGCAGGGGTTTTGGGGCTGGGGTTGGAGCTCAGGAGAGCCCCCCTGGGAGCTGCTGGCTCCTGAGCCTGCCCAAACCCCTGCAGTGAAGCAGCTGATCCGCAACCTGCTGAAGACAGACCCGACCCAGCGCATGACAATAACAGAGTTCATGAACCACCCCTGGATCATGGTGAG
>VZSE01008553.1:0-15990 GCA_013398275.1 Promerops cafer | reverse complement strand
CCCCCCCCCCCGCGCCCCCCCCGCCTCTCCCGCTCCGGGCCCGCGCTCCGCGCTCCCCTCTCCGCACCTTCTCCTCCTCTGCTCTGCCCCGTCCGCGCTCTGCTCTTCCTCCCGGCCCCCCGCGCTCCCTCCTCGCTTCACTCCAGGTCTCTCTCGCAGCTCTTTTTTCACTTTTTGCCCCACTTTTTGCCGCGCGCTTTGCTCCACCCCGTTGCGCACCCCTTTCCTGGCGCCCCTTCACCAGCGGGGCTGGGTGCGGGTGTCTCTGTCCCCGTGTCCCCCGTGTCCCCCGTGTCCCCCGTGTCCCCGTGTCCCCCAGCCCGGGACAAGGGCTGGAGCCCGGCGGGCACTGTGACCTCGTCCCCGCTGCTGGCTTCGCCACACGATCGATGGCCCCGTGGCGAGCGGCCACCCGGGGCCGGGGGGGCCACCCCGCCCCCCCCCGAGGCGACATCAAACTTGTGGCTGTCGCTGATCCGATGAGGCTGCCCCGGCGGGTCACACCTGGGCTTAGGGACAGGCAGCAGCGGGACACGGACGGGGCTGGCTTGGGGACAGCTGGGGGGGCTGGCCCGGCGGGGATGGCCCCCGAGGCGCTGGGACCTTGCGGACCCCTCCGTGCCCGTCGCTGTCCCCGGGCTGCCCTTCCCCTCCCAAAGCGCTTTGGTGGCTGCGTTTAAACCGCTTTATTTCCGTGCCACGAGCTGAGCGTGCCCGGGGCCTCGCTGCCGGTGGCATCAGGTGGCGCTCGGGGGGTCCCCGGGCTCGGGCTTTGGGACACGAGGCACCTGGCTTCGGCCGAGGCAGCACCCCCGGCTTTTAGAAATCCTGGGACACCAGGTTAGCACAGCATCCCACCTGTCCTTGGCTGGTTCCAGGTGTGTCAGGTGAGACCCCCGCCCTCCTGCACACCCTGGCGACCCCTCCCGCCCCCTCGGGCCGCAGCCTGGCCCAGGGCTCAGCTGGGAGAGGTGGTTGGGTGTTCCTGGGAGCCTGAGCCAGCGGGGGCTGCTCCGGGGCGTGTCCCAGTCGCCAGCATCCCCCCAGCCCTGCGGGGAGCTCTGGAGCTTGGCCCCACGGCCTGCGGGAGGCTGAGATGGAGGCAGTGAAGCCTCGGGGCTGTTTTGTCTCTCCCCTCCCTCCCCAGGGCTGGGGTTTTGCCTCCTGCTCAGGGCGACCCCCTCCCTCAGCAGAGGGGTGCCAGCCCCGCGGCTGCAGTTGGCTCCTGCGGTGGAATTTCAGCCTTAGGAACGCCCACCTGGCTTTCACCTTGGCCCCACACTTGTCCCTGTATTTAGAACCCTCCTTCCAACCCCCCGGCAGTTCAGGGAGAGGGCCTGGGGTGGTTTCCAAGGGGAGGGCAGAGACCTCTCCTGTGAGGGGCTCCTCAGGGCTGTAGGTGGCTGATTTACCTCACCTGGGTGCCAGCAGCTGCCGGGCTTAGCAGCAAATCCCATTTTATCCTCCTTGTGTAGGTGAGGCTTTGCAGGGTCAGGTCACTGCCCTGGGCTCCCAGTTAAACTGGTGGGGGTCGCTGCTGTTTGCTGTGGCTCGTGGGAGACGTTTTGGGATTTGTTTTTGCTGCAGGGGAGGCTCCCAGGTGAGCACCTCGTGGCTGAAGTGCTGCTGCCTCCTCTCACAGCCGGGTCTCTGCCCCATCTCCTCCTGCAGCCTCCCAGCACGGGGGGGGTGCAGGCAGCAGCTGAAGCCTCGGGGGGGGTTCCTGGGGCTCTGTGAACCCCAGAGCTTTCCTTGTGTCCCCAGAGCTGCCCGAGAACTGGACGGACACGCGGGAGACGCTGCTGGAGGGGATGCTCTTCAGCCTCAAGTACATGGGCATGACCCTGGTGGAGCAGCCCAAGGGAGAGGAGCTCTCTGCAGCTGCTGTCAAGAGGATCGTGGCCACCGTGAGTGTCCCCGAGTGGCCCTGCTGGCCCTGCTCTTTGCGGGAGTCCCACGGGGAAGAGTTTCAGAGCTGCAGCTGCGGGGAGCCAGGATTTGCAGCTCCAGGAGGGTCGGGACTGCAGCTCCAGCCCCTCCAGGGCTGTGGGTGGAGCTCAGACAGTTCCAGGCACTGGGAAGCCCCTGGGATCAGCCCAGACTGTGGATGGGGCACGCTGGGGACAGTTGGTGTGTGGCTGAGCCCTGGCTCCCCGTGATAAGCCAGGGTGTGTGGGGAGGCTCTGACCTGCTGGAATCAGCCTGCCCTGGGGCTGGGTCCCCTCATCGAGGCAGGGACAGCGTTTGGAGCAGGGCCAGCACCCTTCTGGGTCCTCCTTCCCAGGATTTGGAGGGTTGAGAGGGGAAGGGAGCAGGACAGCTTGCTCCAGTTCCCAGCCAGCACAGCCACTGTCCCACTGTAACCTCAGAGGGATGGATTTCCAGCCATCCCCCTGATTCCCAGCCCTCCTCCAGCACATTTCCAGCCATCCCCCTGATTCCCAGCCCTCCTCCAGCACATTTCCAGCCATTCCCCTGATTCCCAGCCCTCCTCCAGCACATTTCCAGCCATCCCCCTGATTCCCAGCCCTCCTCCAGCTTGGAGCCTGCAGGCTCACCAGGCCCTGGGTAAAATTAACACTTCTTTTAGCCCTTGTAAAAGTGAATGAGGCAGAGCCCCAGCTGTGCCATAAAGCTCAGTGGGGTGGGGAGTGCTGGATCCTCTCCTGGCAAGAGCTGAGCTGGACCAGGGAAGGAGGGAATTGCTCCATGGAATGGGAGCTGCTGGCAGAGCCCTCCACATCTGCTCTGATCCAGGGGGAACAGAGCCCTTAAACAGAGCCCCGGGGCTGGGGCAGCCTGGGAGGGACAGGACTGCCCTGGGCATGGCTTTGAGGTCCCCAGGGAGTGGGGCTGAGGATTCCAGCCTGGAACTAGCTGGATGTGCATTATTTCTTTTGGGCAGCGAGCTGGATGTGAGCTGCAGGCTGAAAGCACCGGGCCAGTAAATTACAGAAAGTGGCTCATAGAAGTCTGGTTTGAGGCTGATGTCCTGTCCAGGGGGTGCTTTGCCACTGGAGCGGGGTTTGGCAGCACAGCCTGGGAGCCCACGTTGGCCAGGCCCATCCTGCTCCCAGCACAGCTCCTGTGGCCATGCTGGTGGCCCTGGGTTTCACCAGAACTCCACCAGAGCAGCCTCCAGTTCGTGCTGGTGGCCCTGGGGACATCCCTGGGGAGGTGCTAGGCTGGCAGTGCCTGTGCACAGCGGCCTGGGGGGGGGTGTGCCCCTGCCTGGGGGGCCAGCACAAATCCCTGCTGCAGGGAGGGGAAGGGTTAGCCAGTGCTTTGTCCCTCCTGGCAGCAGAATCAGCCCGAGGTGATACCCTGTGCATCCCCACTCTCTGCTCACACACCTTGGGAGGTGGCAGCGTTAAAAGCCTGGGGCTTCCCCTCCCTCCTTCCCTCCCAAAGGCAAAAGCAAGTGGAAAGAAGCTGCAGAAAGTGACCCTGAAAGTGTCACCCCGAGGGATTGTGCTGAAGGACAGCAGGACCAACGAGCTCATCGAGAACGTCTCCATCTACAGGTGGGTTCTGGGCTGCTCTCCTGCCTCTGTGCCCCCAGGCTGCTCCTCTGGCCTGCTCTTCACCACCCCTGGCTGATGTCCCTAGCCTGTCCTGTCCCACAATGTGAAAAAACCCCTTTCTTCTTCTCTTCTCCCTTCTCCCACCTCTCCTGGCGCTGCCCATGGATCTCAGCCTGGCTTCTCTCCCTGCCCAGCCCACGGCCCTGGGAGGGAGCTGTGCCAAGCCTGGTGCCATCCCTGTGCTCCCTGCTTGGCCCTGGAGCTGGGCAGCTCCTGCTGGCAGCCCCGGGAGGGTTTGGAGCTGTCCCAGAGCCCCAGCCCCGTGCTGTTGTGTCTTGCAGGATTTCCTACTGCACGGCAGACAAGACCCACGATAAAGTGTTTGCCTACATTGCCCAGAACCAGCTCAACGAGAGCCTGGAGTGCCACGCCTTCCTGTGCACCAAACGCAAAATGGTCAGTGCAGGGGCTGGGAGGAGGAGGAGGAGGAGGAGGAGGAGGAGGCACACAGGCCTGAGAGGAGGGCTCAGGCAGAGCTCCCAGGGTGCTGCTGCTGTCGTCCAGCAGCTCATCCCAGCTGGGCTGGTAAAAGCCTCTCTGGGGTGAGGCTGTGAGGAGCTGCCCCTGCCCTTGCCTGCTGCAGCCCTGCCCCACAGCCACCCCCCTGTGCTGCTGGGGGCACCCAGCCCCAGCTCTGGGCTCCCTGCCCTGCCCTGGAAGCCCCATGGACAGTTTGTAGGGGCATCTTTGCAGCTGGGGCCGTGTCCTCCCCACAGAGACCCCGCTCTGTGCTGGGGATGGGGCTCAGAGCAGAGACCTGGCTGTGGGAGAGAGTTTGGGGTTTGCTTTGAGCCCTCCTGGGATCTTTTCCTGCTGATTCAGGAGGGGAAGGGACCTGGTGGGAAGAGAGAGAAGTGGGGCAAGGAGAGCCCTGGTGGAGCCAGAGCTGGCACTGAGCCACCTCCCCGTGCCAGGAAGGGGCTTTAGGGGAGAGGAAGGGCAGGTCAGACCCCTCTGCCCCCAGAAATCCTTCCCTGGTGCCTCTTGCACCGGGATCAGGGTGTCCCAGATCCCCTCTGAGGGCCATTCCCACCCTGTGCCTGCCAGCGTGGTCCTCAGGAGCATCCCCGTGCCTGGAGCTGGGCCACCACGGCTCTGTTAAAATTCTCTGCCTCTCCCAGCTCCTTTTTTTCCCCTTGGGGGGAATAATGGGAGCTACAAGTTGTCTCTCCTTTCCTCGGCGTGTGCTCCCATCCTTGCACGGCCAAGATAAGCCTCACTCTGCAAATTAAAATTTAAATCTTCCTGGTGCTAAAAGAATTATCTCAGTGCTACATCAGCTCAGTGCATCCCCCTCCAAATAAAGTTCTCCAAAGCCTTTTGTGGCACAAACTAGGAATAATTTCCTTTTTCCTGGTCTATAAAATGCAGGAACATCCTGCTGCTGAGGTGATCCCTGCTCCCAGACTGGGAGCCAGCCCTCCCCAGGGCAGGGTCTCTGGATGCACCACAGCTCCCAGTCACAGGCATATAATTAGTCCATATTTTTAGTTCCTGGGTAATTCTCAACAGTAGCTGGGTCTATTAAACTTGATTCAGATGTGACAGCTTAAATTGTAAACAGCTGTGAGGAGTTTCATACTTAATTACCATATTTAAGGGGTTTTTTGCCATAAAGCATTTGCACTTCCATCAAGGATGTAAATAGCTCCAACATTCAAATGAGCTCTCCTGCTTGCCAGCCTTAATTGGCACCGATGGCTCTGGGGGTCTCCTTGCCCCCCTGCCTGGCTTTTGGGGGGTGCTGTGCCCTGGCTGTGTCCCCCCCACGTCCCTGGGAGCTGCCAGGGCTGCAGGTTCCAGCCCTGCCTCTGGGTTTGTTGTGTTCACAGCCTGGCAAAACAAACTCAGCCCTGAGGCTCCGGGTGTGGGCAGCGTTCCCTGAGCCCTGCTCCTGCTGGAGGTGGCATTTCTGTGCCTGCTGGTTCAGCTCCAGCAGCTGCAGGGCTGGCAGGGAGGGCAGGGAGGGTGTCCCTGCTCCTGCCACAGGACAGACCCACCCGTGGGGCATCCTGGAGCCCGTGCTGGGGTGTCCCTGCTGAGCTCCCAGCGCTCGGGGGCTGCTCCCAGGGGCTGCTCCCTGCACCTGTGGGTGCCTCCAGGGCAGCTGGGATGGGCCTGGGCCGTGCTGTGGGTCAGGCTGGGCTGTGGGGAGCAGGGAGAGCAGCTGCTGTCTCCCCATCCTGGGCTGGGCCAGCCCTGGGCCAGCCCTGTCCCTCCAGCTGACACCTGGGCACGTGTCCCACACGAGCCCCTGCTCCAGCAGAGTTTGGTGGCTGAGCCAGCCCGGCAGGAGCAGGGCAGCAGCCCCTGCAGAGCAGATTTCAGTGCCTGCAGTCATGTCCTGCTCTCTGCTCCCTGCAGGCTCAGGCTGTCACCCTCACCGTGGCCCAGGCCTTCAAAATCGCCTTCGAGTTCTGGCAGGCAGCAAAGGAAGGTGAGTTCCACTCCCCTCTTCACTCAGGGGGTGACTTTGGTGTTTTTCCAGCTTTTAAATGCCTCCTCCCCCTGCCTCCCAAATTTCCAGGTTTCTTTTGACAGCCTTGTAAATCCAGCCAGCTTTTGGCTGTGCTCCTCTCCTGAGGTGCCTCAGAGCCCCAGCACTGCTGGGATTTTTGCTTTCATCTTCCCATGAGGTGATAAAAGCACCCACAGGTGGCCTGGCCGAGCTGTCCCCACCCCTCCTCCCTGGAAGCCTGCAGGCAGTGATGGGATTTCCTTCTTTTGCAGAGAAGGAGAAGCGGGAAAGGTCCATCCTGGAGGCACAAGGGACCAGCAGCCCCTGCTCAGACGCTCCTGCCCATCCTGTCCCACGTGAGCCACCACAGCAGAGCTGGGCTCTGGGACAGCCTGGGGGATGGGGGATGTCCCTGAGGGATGGGGGACTGTCCCTGAGGGATGGGGGACAGCCTGAGGGATGGGGGATGTCCCTAAGGGATGTCCCTGAGGGATGGGGGACTGTCCCTGAGGGATGGGGGACTGTCCCTGAGGGATGGGGGATGTCCCTGAGGGATGGGGGATGTCCCTGAACAGGGCAGGGACAGGCTGAGGGATTTTCCCCAAACAGGGCGAGCTCCTGGGAGGGTTCTGGAGGCAAGGAGGAACAATTCAGAGTTCTTGGCTGCCAGCTGAGTGCTTCCTTCTCCCCCTTAAGCATCCCCTGCTGCCACCCCAAATCTGTTTACTCCTGCCCCAGGCAAATTGGCTGTAATGCCCTTATGAGCTCAGCCTGGATCTGCACATCCTGAGCTGGGGTTTGGGGCTGTGTCAGACCCCAAACACTCACCATGCCCTGGGCTGAGGGAGGTGGACATCCAGGTGCCCCTGAGGAAGGGGAGGTGTGTGAAATAAAACAATTAAATCAGAAATCCCCTCACAATTGAGGGCCTGGCCCTGGGTCCTGTGCTGCCTCTGAGGTGCAGGACAGGGAGAAGTGGGACAAAAGGCTAATCCCTCCTCCATGCTGGCCACGGAGATAAGAGGATTTGGCATGGAGAAAAATAGCATTAAACTGGGCTTCCTTCCAGGCTGGCACCTCCTGCTTCTTCCTGGGAAGGCTCAGGAGTGGAGGAATCTCTCCCAAAGGGTGGCACGCTGGGATAAGCCCAGCCTGGGGCTGCCCTGGATGTTGGAATGAGCTCCAGCATCTCCCTGGGGGATGCTCCTGCACCCACCCAGTGCAGGCTGGTGGGGAGGCTTTGAGGCTTCCCAAGGTCTGAACTTCACCCCGGGCAGGATTTGCCCTCAGTGCTGTAAAATACTGGTGCAGTGGTGTAAAATCTTGTGGGCCCAGCTGAGGACGTTGGCCTGGGGCTGTTCTGGCCTGGGGCTCATCCTGAACACCCAGGAACCTTCCCAAAGGCTGCTGGAGGGACTGGGAGGTCCTCAGGTGCCTGACCTGGACATGCTGGATGAAGCAGAGCCCCCACTGGGGTGGGTGCTCAGATTTGGGGCCGTCCTGCAGGGATTGGATGCAGCCCTTGGATTGCACTCTTGCAGGGAGGTGATTCCTGCAGAAAGGTTTGCCTGGGTCTGTTCCTCTCCCCTCATTCCCTCTCTGCTCTGCCCACAGCAGCAGCCATGGGCAACTTGCTGGACTTTGAGGACCCTGCCAGATCCCCCCTGGGCAGCAGCACAGAGTCCCCACAGCTGGACAACAGCAGCTTTGGGCCCAGCCCCTCGGTCAACAACAACGTGCTCTGGGTAAGGGACAGCCAGCAGGGCTCCAGCTGCCCCCCGGGGGCTTTTCTGGGCTGAGCTGGGAGCTGTGGGGTGGCTGAGCTGCTCAGGGAGGCTTCCAGGGATGCCCTCAGCTCGAAATGATCCGTGAGTGTGCAGTGCTGCTGCCCTTTTCAGGCTCAGGGGGTAAATGCACAGGATGGCAAAGCCTTGTGAGAAATGCTGCTGCCAGGTAATTGAATATTCCCTGTTCTGGAGCAGCATTTCTCAGTGGTTTGTCACTTAACTGAGAGACCACCTGACTGCTCTGCTCAGGGGCAGGAATCATTGTTGATGGCTTTTGTTTACTGCTCACTAAAACCAGGTTATAGTTCATTGTTAGTCTTATTTTTCCCTGCTCCTGTTCGTGTCTGTGGGAGCCTGGATGGCTCCTTGGAAACGTCCCCAGTCCTCTGGTTTAATTGTTTCATGGATCTCTGATAGAAAAGTGATGATGCAGCCCTGGGTGTGCATCCATCAGGGAGCTCTCCATGGCCAGGGCTCCATCATCCCCTTCAGACTGGAACAGGGTGGGCTTAGCTGGGATTTTGGGAAGGAATTCCTGGCTGGGAGGGTGGGCAGGCCCTGGCACAGGGTGCCCAGAGCAGCTGTGGCTGCCCCTGGATCCCTGGCAGTGCCCAGGGCCAGGCTGGAGCCCTGAAGGTGTCCCTGCCATGGCAGGGGTGGGAATGGGATGGGATTTAAGGGATTTCCCTTCCCACCCAAACCATTCCGTGGTTCTCTGACCACCAGCCAGGCTGGGGCTGACCCTTGAAGCCCCTCTTGCCCCTCTCCCCACCACAGCCCCTCTCTGGAGACCCCCTGCCTCTGGATTTTGGGGAATTGCAGGATAAATGCCTTTGCCAGGAGCCCGTGCCTCGAGCCTGAGGCTTTCCAGGTTAAACCTGAAGATCAGCTCTGAGGCTAAATCAAATCCTGGGGGCTTATCAGCAATCTCCAATCCCTCCCTGCTTTCATATTTTACTTATTAATTGCATTAAGTGTGTAAGTGCACCACAGGGTTTTGGGGATAGCCCGGTCTGGCCGTGGAAGAGCTCTCTCCCAGGCAGCTCCAGTGCCTTCCTGGGAAACCCTGGGAGCAGAGCACAGATCAGGGGTCCCCGAGCTGCTTTAGTGTCCCTGCTGTGCCAGAGCAGAGCTGCTCTCCCTGATCCTGATCCTGAAAAGCCACAGGGCACTCCTGGAGCTCTGGAGCAGGACACGCAGAGCTGGGAGAGGGAGGTCGGTGATTTCCATCCCTGTGCTGCACTGCTGGGATGGAGCTGGGGGCAGAATCAGCCTGTTTGGGGATGGAGGAAAGGGCCAAGCCCCGGCACTGCCTGGAGTTCCCCTTTTCCCCTGGAGCTGGGCAGAGGGAGAGGAGGCAGATTGCAGAGGAGGTGACTGAGGCACTCAGAAGCCAATAGGCACAGATATTTTTTTTTTTTTTTGTCTGAACGAAGAGCCAGATCTCTAAATACACTTTTGTGCAGTTCTCTTAGCAACTACTTGTCTCTCTTTTTATCTCCTAACAAAGGAAATGGATGATGGTCTCGACGAGGCGTTTTCAAGGTAATTCTCACAACTCCCTTCAGGAGTTCAGCACCGGGGAGCAGCCCCAGAGACTTGACTGGTGACTGGCTTTTAATGATGCTCCTTAATCTAATCAGGGCTGTGATCTGACCTAGGCAGCTGCCCCATCAGTGCCTCAGCTGGTAATTGAAAGATAGGCTTTAAGGCTGCCTGATAAGCCAAATATTTTGACAACCTTTTAAGGATGGAGAGAGGCTGTGTGTGATAGGGAATTTAATTCCCCAAGAAGTTGCTGTGTCTGCTCCCACTCACCGAGGCTTTTTCAGGCTGCTGGTCCCAGCTTCTGGCACTGGGGGCTTTGCTCTTCCTCAGCCCATAAATTCAGGGTGTGTGGCCATCAATTCATGGGGTTTATTCCTCTTTTCACTCCAAATTAAAGGCTTCCCTGCCCGTGCCTGCTGAGCAATCCAGCAAAGCCAAACAAACCCGTTTCATTTCGGGTGGGTTTTCCTGCCTGTCCTGGCAGGGTTGCTGTGGTTTTATGTGGGATCCATGCTCCTCTTCCTCCTCCTCTTCCTCCCCCTCGGGCTGGGAGGTGCTGGAGGAGGGAGTGAGGCAGGAGCAGGGTTTGCAGCAGTTCCTGCTCAGCCCTTGGGGTCCTGTTTGGCTCTCAGGGATGATTTACAGCTTCCCCTTCCCTGGCAGCCTCGTCCCAGGCTGGGCTGATGAAGGGGCTGATTTATGTCCTGTTCTCCTGCTCCCTGCCCCACTGGCAGCAGCAGATGTGGTTGGGTTTGGGCTTTGTTCTGCATGTGCTGAGCTGCCACATCACCCTCGGCCCTCTGGTGACTCAGAGTTTGGGCTGCTCATCCTGCAGCACTCCCATTCCTGCCACATCATCACCACTGCACGTTCCTTTTCTTTATTAAAAACTGGGGCTTAATCTCAGGCTTTTTTTTTTTTTTTTTGACGTTGTGCCCTCCCTGTGATGAAACCCCAAATGTCTGAGTTAACCTCCAGCCCCGGTGCTGCAGTGTTTCCACAGGGGTACTGAAATCACACAACAACAAACTGGGGCTCCTTGGGTTTTGTGAAACATCTGGGATGAAAAGCTCTTCCAGCTGATCCTGGGGCTGTTACACATCAGCTGTCCTGAGCCAGGCACAGCCACAGCAGCAGCAGCAGAGCTGAGTCACTGCTCAGGGGCTGAGAGCAGCCCCAGGGATGGCTCCAGGGAGGAGAGCACGCTCTGCCAGGCCGTGATGGATGGGATGTCCAGCCTGCACATTCCCGGGATGCCTGCAGGGGAAGTGTTGGGAGCAGCCAGCAGCAAAGCTGCAGCAGACTTGAGAGCTCTGAGAATGTTCTCTGCCAGCTCCCCTGTTGCCTTTTTCCCCTTCCTGAGTGTTCCCATTGCACGGGGAGGGGTTGGAATGTGGAGCTGCAGCGCTGGGGGTGCAGCAGCAGTGAGACCACCCCGGGCTGTGTTTTACTCTGTGTTTCTGTGCCCCTAGACTGGCCCAGTCGAGAACAAACCCCCAGGTCCTGGACACGGGGCTGACAGCTCAGGACATGCAGAGTGCAGAGACTCTGTCCCCTGTGGACTGGAACAAAATCGACCCCAGCACGGCGGAGAAGGATGATCTGTTCATGTTCTGAGGGCAGAGGCATCCAGGAGAGGAAAACCACTCTGAGCCCATGGCCTGGACCGTGCTGTAAGCAGGGAACCTTCCAAGGGCTCTTCAGCAGCTCAGAGGATGTCACAGCCCAGCTTAGACCAAAGCTTCAGAAACCTAACGCCGATTTTTCTACCTTGCTTTTACCTAAACCACCAGATGCTCTTGGACATATTTACTCAGAGTTTACAAGTGTTCCTGGGAGGTGTGGAGAGCATCTGCACACCACAGGAGGAGCTGCAGCAGTGCCTGTTCCTCCTGCAGACAGCCTGGGCACCACCAAAGCCCCGCTGTGAGCATCCCCCAACAAAGGCTGGGGTGCAAACGCAGCTCCAAGTGTTACTAATCCACCCATTCTGGAACAACACATCACCTGCCTGGCCGGGGAGGGGATTTGCAGCAGCTGCTGACAGTGGGAAATGGAAGAGGGAGCAGAGCTGGTGCTTTTGTGTGAGTGTCTGTGGCACTCTCACAGCTGTCAGTCACCCCGCTCCCTGCGGGAGCTGACGCTTTTTAACCCAAAGACTCTACGAAGTTTTGCACTTTAAAACTTGAACTGAAAGCAATGGTCCGAATTGTCAAGGTAAGCAGTGCCTGGAACTTCTCTTCAGAGGCTATTTACCCAAAAAGAACCCACCCTGGCAATGCTGCAGCTCTGGCTCCAGGCTGACCCCTCACCTCTGATGCGACTCGAGATCCTAAAGCTCCGTTGCACCGTTGGCTTTAAAAACAAAACCACCAGGGAGGAAGGATTTGTTCTGCTGAATTCTGCTGGAAAGGGCAGCTTGGCAGGAGCAGCAGGACCACAGATCCACGTTCCCAGCTTTGCCCAGCGGGTTGGCCTGTCCAGGACTTGTTCCTGCCTCAAAGCCACGTGGTTGTTGCTCACTGGATGGAATTGGATCAATACCTGGCAAGTTAGCAAGAGGAGCCCCTCCCAGTGGTGCTCCCACCCCTTCTCCCTGCCAGCCACAGCTCCCGGGGGGCTCAGGAAGCTCCATCTACCCCTGGAAGTGAAAATCAGCAATGGAGGTATAAAGCTTTTGCTAACTAAAAGATTAAGTTTAATGATCCTAAATAGTCGCACTGACACCTCGCAGTGTTTGTGGCCTTATGTGAAGTGTACTAATCTGTTTTATAGATTTGTAACTTGGGTTTGAAGCACTAATTCATTCCCCAGATAGCTCTTTAGAACTCCCTTAAAACTGCTCGCAGGAAGGAAAAAAACCCTCTCTGTCAGCTGTAAGAATTCATTAGGAAGCAGCTGAGTGACTCTGACTTAGATTTGAGATTTTTTTTTCCCCCCAAGTGTGAGTGTGAGAAGGTGTGGAGGACTCGTGGAGCTGACTCATCAGGTCTCTGATAAAACCTGTGCTCTGTGGATCCTGCAAAGTGGTGTTTAAAGCAGTTTTACATCTTGGCAGGGCTGTGCCTGTGACTCCCTCGATGCTGTGTGCAGCACCAGCCTCCTGGGATGGCAGCAGTCAGCAGAGCTGGTGCTGCAGGCACAGGGCACAGCCAGGGGGCTGCTGCAGAAGCCCAGCAGTGGTTGTAGCCAGCCCCTCACCCCGACCCCAGGGAGCTCTGATCTCCCCAGGAAACTGGGATGGAGTGTGAGGATTTCTCTGTGCATTGACCTCTCTCCTTTCCTAGAGACTCCAGCAGCAGATCCTGGAATTCACAACACTATGTGTGTCTAGAGTGGTTTTTTTTTTTAAATGCTGTAAAGAATATTCTGCACTGAGGGGAATAAAAACTCTGCCAATTTTGGAGCCTCTGGGCTGGGTGAACTTTATTTTCCCTGTGGTTCCTTTAATGTGTGGCAGCTTCTGTGTCCCTGGGTGGTTGGGTTCTGCCTGTCCCTGATGCGTGGCAGGATGTGATCAGAAACGTCCTGGGGAGGTGATTCCAAGGGAGCTGCAGCTGGACACTGCCCCGGGCTCTGCTGTGGGGCTGGAGGTGGCCCGTGGCATGCACAGAGGGATGCAGGACCTGTCCCTGTGGGGCAGCTTTGGCCTCCAGGTAAGGCTGTGATGAAGGGGGAAAAGAGGGAGCTCTGTGCTTCAGGCTCATCTGCACATAAAGAGTAACAACAAACCCCCAGATCTCTTCCCTGGCAGAATTTCTGAGTCACAAAGTGCTTTTCTCTGGGGGCAGCTGAATTTTTGCCTTGTAGACAGAGCCCAGCTCAGCCCTGTGTGCTCAAGCCTCTGCAGCTCCTGCCCTGGCTGGGCTCCTGCAGCTCCCAGCTGCCCACCCCTTGGCTGGGAGAGATGAACCCCTCTGGGGTGCTGACAGAGCCTGTTCCCCCTGGGGCTCAGCAGGGCTGTGGGCAGAGCAGGGGGGCTCTGCAGAGCCACCTCCCCTCCCGCGGTGCTAACAAAAATAAATCCACTAAAAGTTCATTTTTCAGCTGAATCTGCCTGTTCCAGGGTGAGCTGTCCCAGATTATGAGTGCTGAGCCCTCATGCATAACTGATGGCCCTGCTGAGGGACAAATTGATCCCTCTCTTCTGATGTGACCTTTTTTTAACTGCCAGTTAAGGAACTTTCAGCATCCATTCCCTTCTCCTGCCGGGCAGGGGAGGAGGAGTTCACTGCTGAGAGGTGGCTGTGCCATGAAAAGTGGGCTGGGGGCTGCTGGCTCTGCTCCCCCAGCCCCACATTTCTCCAGGGGGGACATGGAGTGACTTTGGTGCCCGTCCCTGCCCCAGCACAGAGGTGTCAGTGTGGGCTGTGCTGTGACACTCTGCCTTGCCACGGGGTGCTGAGGGGCTGGCACAGCTCCTGTAATTTCAGAAATTACAGAGCTGTCATTTCAGTGCCAAAGCTCCACAAACTGGTCAAGTATTTAACTTTTTGATGCCCCCTTCAGAGGAAATCGTGCTGATTGATTGTTCTCCCCAGGGAATGGTCCCGGCCCGGGGCTGCCAGAGCTCCAGGACCCGGGACAGGGTGGCCTTGCTGGGGTGTCAGTGCAGGGCCAGGAGCTGCACTGGATGCTCCTGGTGGGTCCCTCCCAGCTCAGGATATTCCATGATTCTGTGATTCCACCAGAAATCGGGGTCAGGGATGCCTGAGTGCTGCCAGACACCCCAGGAGGGACCCTGGCACCCACAGGAGCAGCTCCAGGAGCAGATGGAATCACCTGGAGCCCTCCTAGCAGCCACTCAGCTCTGCCCGGGAGCAATTCAGCAGCAGTGAGAGGATTCTGCTCGTGGCAGAGGGAGTTTAATGTTGCATTCCTGCATTTCCTCAGCACCTCTCCCTGGTGCCCGGGGGAGGCAGCGCTGCGGGCTCCTGGTTATTTCTCCTCCCTGCTAAAAGCAGCTGGCTCTCATCCCCGGGGGGAAATACTGGCTTTACAAAAAGGAGGGATGTCAAGTCATTAAAAGCTGCAGGAAGAGGAAACCTTCCGAGATGGGAATGGAAATGGGGCCAGGGAAAGCAGCTGGAGGGAGAGTGGGAAGGTTGGAGGCACAGGGAAGGAGCAGGTAGAAGGTAATTAGTGACCAAGGGGTGGTTAATTAACTGCCACCAGCCTCTCACTTGGACACACATTTGGTCCCACCTCTGATCTCCATCAGCAGCGATTCCTTCTCACTCCTGGCTCTGGAGCAGCTCCTGGAGTGTTGGGACAGCTCTGCCACCGGGGCCACTGCTGGGCCCTGGCCAGGAGCCCGGGGCAGGGAGCGAGCCCAGGGCTCTCCATGCCAGCCCCCGGCTGGGATCGTTCACCTGTGCCAGCAAAGCAGTGCCAGCTGTGCCACCAGGGCTGTGTCACCTCCCAGCCCTCCCTGTCACCGACATCCCCCTCCCCTCCGCCAGGCTCCTCTCCCTGCAGAAGCACCAGCAAGGGCAGGCTGTGAGCACAGACCCCGGCAAGCTTTGGCTCTGAAATCCCTGCTGACTCCTCATTCATCACTCACCCAGCTGTTACAGCCTCGGAAACACGAGCGAGGAGGGAAAAAGATGGATTTTAACAGCTTGGCTTTCAAGGCCACAGGCTCCGGCCAAGACTCCTGTCCTGGCCGAGGGAGAGGGTGGGAAGAGCATTGCTGGGATGGAGCAGCTGCTCCGTGCTGAGCCAGCAGGTGAGAAAAGCAGGATTTAGACACCAAAGTATTCCCCAAACCCCTTGTTTGCCCCCAGCTTTGGCCATCACAGTTTCTGTGTCGGAGCCACCACCGCCGTCTCTCTGGGCACAGGGGAAGGTGCCCGAGGGATTTTCCTTCCTCTCCCTTCTAACCAGACACTGCAAACTCCACACCTCTCACTTTCTGCCTCCAAGGGGTTTTTTTTTTTCACCTTTCCAGCCCTCACCATCAGCAATTCCTTCCTCAGCAAACACTCCAGCCTCCACACCAGACTTTTCCTGGCGTTCCCTGCCAGCCGCAGCAGCAGTTTCTGTCTCAGCTGCTCCAATCCCACGGATGGCAACACCATTCCAGGCAAAGTTTTTTGCTTAAAAGCCTGGCTGATGATACTTTGCAGGGAGTTATTTGCCTCGTACCTTTGTGTTTCCATCTGCCTGCTGGAACAACCCCCAAACTTGCTGCTTGTCAGGGCTTGTTTGAGCTCTGAGCCCTCCTCCTTCCCAGCCCCAGTGTCACATCCCAGCCCCAGTGCCACATCTCAGCCCCCAGTGTGACATCTCAGCCCCCAGTGTGACATTCCCTCTCCCAGTGTCACACCCCAGCTCCCAGTGTCACATCCCCTCTCCCAGTGTCACATCTCAGCCCCCAGTGTGACATCCCCTCTCCCAGTGTCACATTCCCTCTCCCAGTGTCACACCCCAGCCCCAGTGTGACATCCCAGCCCCAGTTTCACATCTCAGCCCCAGTGTCACATCCCAGCCCCAGTGTGACATCCCAGCCCCCAGTGTCACATCACAGCCCCAGTGCCACATCTCAGCCCCCAGTGCGACATTCCCTCTCCCACTGTCACACCCCAGCTCCCAGTGCCACATCCCCTCTCCC
>VZSE01008547.1:113620-148779 GCA_013398275.1 Promerops cafer | reverse complement strand
ACCCAACCCATTCCATGATTCCTGCTGAGTGTAGAATAAACGCTCTGAATTGGCTCATCCATGGGGTTTGCTGGTGCAGCCCAGCCTGGGGCAGATCTCCCACCCCACAGCCAAGGGGCTGGGATCTGCAGGATGAGGGACGTGGCAGGAATTTATTGCACCTGGGATGAGTTTGCTGCACCATCAGCTCAGCACGGCGGGGGCCCTGCAAATCCACACCAAGTGCCCGTAAACCCTGGGGGCTGCCTTTTGTTACCTGATTACCCCTAAACTTGATTAGCAGCACGACACACGCACACACACAGAGAAAAACTAAAAAAAAAAAAATTCAAAGGGAGAGAATTCCACCCGAATTCCACCGCCTGTCGGTGCCACCTCGCCTCCTGTAAACGCTGCCCTATTTTGAGGGCTCTCTGCTCGCTTCAGAATTATTACAAAGACCTCAAAACGGCCCCGTTTCCTCCAGCAGCGGCTGCACGAGGCACCCACGGATGAAATGTGTCAGCTTTGCCTGCTTGTTAAACCTTGCCACCGAGCGTTTTCCTCGGCTGGCGCGTAAATTCCTTGAAGTTTCGGCAAATCCCAGGCGGATTGGCTTCCAAAGCAAGCCGGCAGTAGCGTAAGAGAGGATGGCACACAACACAGCACGGATTTATTGGCAAAGTTCTTGGCTTGGGTATACAGAGGGGTGATTTTTGGGGTGTTGATTCGGGAATTGCAAGAGCAGAGCAGGGTTTTCTCCCAGCCTGGCCCCATCAGGGGCTATCAGGAGGGATTGGGTTGCCCAGAGGAGCTGTGGCTGCTCCATCCCTGCAAGTGTCCAAGGCCGGGTTGGATGGGCTTGGAGCCACCTGGGATAGTGGAAGGTGTCCCTGACCATGGGTTGGAAATGGATGATCTCGTAGATTCCATCCAACCCAAACCATGCTGGAATTCTCTGAACATAGATGGTCACAGAGAGTTTTGGTTGGTTCTTGTGAATGAGGCCAGCTCAGAAAAAGAACGCAGAGGAAAATAAGGAAAGAACAACTCAGTGAATGAATTCAAAATCATTTTATCAGGGAGGCAGGGGAGAAGACTTTAGTCTCTCAATTGATTTAGCAGTCAGGAGGGGAGGAGAAATTAGATTTTTTTTATATTTTATTTCCATCTTCTAATCTTGGGGGATGATCTGGAAAAGCGAAATAATCAGGGAAGAGAAAATCTCCTAACACAGTAAGATTGACTGTCAGGGAAAAAAAAAGATACAGCAGAGGTAAAATTCTCCACAGATATTTTCCTTTTTTTTTCTGTTGTTCAGCTTTCAGCAGAAAGCACTCACAGAACTGCTGTTCTCACTGCCCCTCTGGAGCGACACCATTTATCCAAGAACGGTTAAGAGGTGATGTGCTCCTGCCTAAAAATTCCTGGCAGCAGTAGATTGGAATCAAAAAGGCTGTAACAGAACAGAAATCCATACGAGTGGCTCGAGGTTTTTGCTGGATTGATTGGAGCTGAGCAGCAGGCAGATGTTTTCCAGGGGGAATGTTGGCTGACATCGGCCAACTCCCCCCATGATTTATTGTTTTACAATTCTAATTTACCAACAGTTGACACACACAAACCTCTCCAGTAAAAGACAGGGTAGCTCACGTTTACACCCCGTGCCACAACGAGGAGCTGATGGTGGGTGCAGCCTCCAGCTCCTTCCAGGCAAAATAACAAGGTAACTCCTAACCCCAGGGGACAGGACTGGGGAATCCGTGGGTCACCACGTGTTTTTGGGATCTCTTACTCTGAACTCCACTCATTTTCTTCCTGAGGGAGAGCTGGACTCCATCACTTCAGCAGCTACTGGCTGTGCAAGCGAGCAGATGGCTCCAGCTGCTTGGGCCATTCCTATTTGAGCTTCCAGAGGTCAACAACTTTCAGGGAGTTGTGCAGAGCCACAAGGTCCCCCCTGAGCCTCCTTTTCTCCAGGATGAGCCCCTTTCCCAGCTCCCTCAGCCATTCCTGCTGCTCCAGACCCTTCCCCAGCTCCATTCCCTTCCCTGGACACTCTTCAGCCCCTCAGCGGCTTTTTTGTCATGAGGAGCCCAAAACCTGCCCCCAAACAGCATCATCCACTCTCCAGCTTTGCTTGCAGGGCTCATCCAGACACATCTTTAAGTCTTCCCAAAGGCAAGATTATTTCTTGGTCTCCCAGGGCCATCTTAGCTGCAGGTTGTATTTCTTCACTAACCAATAAGAGAAGGTTGTTGTGCTTCCCACTTCCCATTAAACACTGCTAGGAGTTATTCCTCTCATCTGGAATCAGTCCTGTGGCACATCACTCTGAGCATCACCCACCCCACTCCTGGGTGTCTCCTTGGGAAGGGCAACACTCCGGAGTGAGTTACATGCCATGGCCGGAAGCTGTTGCATGTTCTCTGCACAGAATAGTTCTGGTGCAAAAATAAAATACTTAAAGCATGTTTTTATTCCAGAAAATGAAGCTTTTTAAAGTATTTTTATTCCCCAGGAGACCATGCAGGATTCAGACTGCACTCAGCAGTTCAATGACACCTCATGTTAAGGACACCCCATCCCTGGATGTGTTCGAGGCCAGGCTGGTGGGGGCTTGGAGAAACCTGGGATAGTGGAAGGTGTCCCTGCCCACGTCAGGGGGCTGGAGTGGGACAGTCTTTAAGGTCTTTCCACCCCAAACCATTCTGACATTCCACACATGGGGTGATTGCAAGAAAGTGGGGGATAAATCGGGGTGTTTAGTCAAGAGATCACATGCCTGGGGAGATTTTCATTCGGTGAATTAATTTCTTGTCCCCTCTGAGGGCCAAAATTCTCTCAGAGCTGATTAGGAGTGAAAACCGCCCAACAGCACCCGCTCCTAACCCCTGACCACTCCCCCTTCCCGCAGGTACCTGGGCATCACGCGGCCGCTGACCTACCCCGTGCGGCAGAACGGGAAGCTGATGGCCAAGATGGTCTTCATCGTGTGGCTCCTGTCGGCCTCCATCACCCTCCCTCCGCTGTTCGGCTGGGCCCAGAACGTGACGGTGGAGCGGGTGTGCCTCATCAGCCAGGACTTCGGCTACACCGTGTACTCCACGGGCGTGGCCTTCTACATCCCCATGGCCGTCATGCTGGTGATGTACAGCCGCATCTACAAGGCGGCCAAGGTGAGCGCCGAGAAGCACCGCTTCATGAACTTCCCCAAGCACTACGAGGAGGAGGGCGTCTACTGCCTCGAGGCCTCCAGCCGCGCCCACCACAGCTCCCGGCGCACCAAAGCCGTGGAGGAGTGCGCCACGCTCTCCAAGCTGCTCCGGCAAGACCGCAAGAACATTTCCATCTTCAAGCGGGAGCAGAAAGCCGCCAGGACCCTCGGCATCATCGTGGGGGCCTTCACGTTTTGCTGGTTGCCCTTCTTCCTGATGTCCACGGCGCGGCCGTTCATCTGCGGCATCCGCTGCAGCTGCATGCCCCTGCGGCTGGAGAGGACTCTGCTCTGGCTGGGCTACACCAACTCCCTCATCAACCCCCTCATCTACGCCTTCTTCAACCGGGATTTGAGGACTACTTTCTGGAACCTGCTGCGCTGCAGGTACAGGAACATCAACAGGAGGCTCTCGGCCGCCAGCATGCACGAGGCCCTGAAAGCCACGGAGAGGCACGAGTGCATCCTGTAGTGCCTGACCCACCGGCTTCTGCCTCTCCGTACCAGGTTCTTCGCTTCCCTGGCCTCCCAGGGGCTGGCAGGAACCGTCCAGCCCCACCAGACATTGCCGCTGAGAGTGGCGGCCCTTTCCCTCGCCCCGTGAGGAGCCGTGGTTTTCCTCACCCTAGGAACAAGTGGAGGGAACTTTGGGAACAGCCCTTCCTTCTCGCTCTGTCCCAGGTGGGAGCAAGACCTGGGGGGTTCAAGGTCTACCAACGACTGTGGGCCAGTCACACCACCTTTCTGTGCCTCAGTTTACCCATCTGTTATTAAAGTTAAAAAAAAAAAAAAAAGAAAAAGGAAAAGAAACCCTCCCAGCCAACCAACCAAACGAAAAAAAAACCTCTAAAAACTTGATAAGACTGTGGCTCTCCACCTTCAAAAAGGGCTCTAAGGTCTGTGGAGGGCACACAAAATCCTGTGTAAAGACAACATTGGCTGCACTTCTCTGTGGAATCTGACAGCAGCTCCGTTGTACATCCAAGCCCCCGTGCCATCCCAGCTTAGCCGAACCCTTTTCCCCGATGTAATTGCATTTCACACCCTGAGCTCATGTCCAGGTTTGCACGTCAGAGCAGAAATACCAATGACCCCGTTTCCCCCCACACTGTAGCACTGCAGCACTTGAAGGAGACGGATTTGCAGGATGAAACGCAAACGAACACGGAGCTTCCTTTATGGTTGGATAGGGAAGTTTGACGCCTCCTCCTCATCAGGGCAACGATCAGAGAGCAAAGCCAGTTGTGTTTATTGGGTTGTACTGTAATTCATTCCCAGACAAGTGACGTGTGTTCATCATTTGTGGCTAATTGACTCCATAAAAGCACGCTTTGGTTGACAACAGAAAAAAACATATAATTTCCCTGACAGCTTTATGGTATTTCAGTATGATGTCCAGCAAGCTTGAAAAAATACACTGAATGATGTTATCTTTTTCTAAAAAAAAAAGCAAAAAAAAAAAGGTTTGGTTTCCTTATTTTGGTGTCGAATCTTTGGTCTCTCTGACTTCAAAGTGTCTCTTCACTTTTTTTGTGGTGGTGGGGCTTGCTCTCCTGCAGTTGTCCTTTCTCATGATCAGCATTGTAGTATCAAACTTGCAGCCCCACAAACCTTTGCTCATTCGATCATAGAATCATAAAATCCCAGCATGGTTTGGGTTGGAAGGAACCTTAAAAAATCATCTTAAAAACCACAGGCAGGGACACCATTCACTATCCCGGGTTGCTCCAAGCCCCGTCCAACCAGGACTTGGACACTTCCAGGGTAGTTGATGTCTGCTCCAGTTCTTGTTGAACATCTCTGGGTTTTTTGTCAAAGCCAGACTGCTCAGAGGCTCAGGGAAAGTTGTTTGTAGTCCTCTTCTTCCAGATTTGCTTTATCTGGCATGAGTGGTATAGTCCCACCTCTGGCACCATCAGGAACTGTGGGGCCTTCACCCATATCCGAGCTGGGTGTTGGATGTCCTGGCTGACTGCTGGCTGGGTTTGGCTTAGCGCTCAATATTTCTCCTGTGATGTGTTTTGTGTTCTCATTTGGCCTCTTCTCAGCAGCCATTTCTATCCTGTCTCATTTTAGACCCACTTTTTCTAGGGATGCCCAACGAGATTTCCAGTTTGGACTGGTGGGTCACAGAGCCCCCGAGGGACTGTGAAGTTGGACACAGCAACGTGCCCAGATGTTCTCCCAGCTCGTGTCCTCACAGACAGAGTCAGAATTGCACAGAGGAGCAGGGGAGGTTGTAGCTGTTGTCTCCAGAGGGAGATGTTTTAAGACGGAGCAGGGATTTGAAGGAGAGCCTAATCAGGAATGATCCTAAAGGATTTAACTGGAGTCCCACACACCACGTCTGTAGGGCACGCTCTGACTGCCCCTCTCGGGACCTGCTTCACAAAACCAACCCCTTTTTTTCTCCCAGAAAACACTCCAGGCCAGCATCTCCTCTGCCACAACATCTCAGCAGCAGCTGTCACTGCTTCTGTCCTGCCAGGGGGACATGAAGCTCCTGCAGGCTCCGATTTCCTCCCTCGGCTCCTTCTCTGCCCTTCTGACAGAGCTGTCTGCATTAAAACTGACCAGCTGCTAATTCAGGCTGGCTTGGCAGGGTGGAGAGCCCCAAGACAGCTCATTTCACATCCAGCACATAACAGAATCTGGTTGTGCTGCTGCAGTGCCTAAGGTCATCGTTTTACTTATTTTCTGTGTTAGGGGTTTTTAAACTGCCTTAAAAAAATCATAATTTTGTTTAATTCTCCTTAACATCCTTATTCTGATGGCATTTCTATCACTCCTTGGAAGTATTCTGCAACAGAGCTATGAAACAGTGTTTCACTTTTTAAATGAAATCATACAAATAGTGTTTTTTTTCTGGTTTGAGGGTTCTTCCAGAATTAAAAGAGTAAGGGAAAGAATAGGGTTCTGGATGATCCAAACCCCAAACTTCTTCTAAGCAAGGGATCGAGCAAAACGGTTTATTTGTCTCAAAAAAAATCAGTGTTTGCCTTGACTTGGAATTGAATGTTCTGTTGCACTCAAGGCTTACCTGATAAATGCTTCTACAGCTTAAAATGAAAATATGAAAGAAAAAGCTTTAAAGGAAAGCTTTCTTCCCAGAAACAA
Organism: Promerops cafer; assembly: GCA_013398275.1. Lineage (NCBI taxonomy): Eukaryota > Metazoa > Chordata > Aves > Passeriformes > Nectariniidae > Promerops > Promerops cafer. The sequence goes on along the minus strand of VZSE01008547.1, from coordinate 142,466 downwards.
TTCCAGAAGTTTGCATCCAAAAATATTTAAAGACGACAGCTCCTCTAAAACAAAGCATTTTGCTCCAAAAAAAAAAAAAATTAGATACGTTGCTGTTCCCAGTAGTGATTGACTCAAGCTTTGAGACATCAGCCTAAACTCTGGCTTTTTAAATCCCCAAGATTAAATTGTGTTTGGGTTTAATAAAGTAATGTGCATCCAAAGACACCAGGGCCTTTTCCACACTCGAGTGAGCACCAACCATTTAGTTAAGCCAGTCAAGATCCTTGTAGATGAGCTGCTAAATCATGCTGAAAATACTCCGTGGGTTTTTGTTGTTTTTTTTTTTTTAATCAGACAGGAATCAATGCTTTTGGCATCTGCAAAAAAAAAAAAAAAAAAACTGGCTTAAAAATAAATCTGAGCCATTTTGAAACTGATTTTAGCTCACACACACGTGTGCCTAAGCAAACTATGAAGAGAAATTAGCTCTGAAAGACTCCATATTTAGGCAAAAATTTGAGCTCAGGGAGAAAATCATCAATTTAGGAGGACAAGAGAAACTTTTGTGGACAATGAGAGATTCCCAGCAGGCCAACAGCAAGACAGTGGAAAAGAATGAGGAGCCTCGGGCAGAGAAAATTGAACTAATTCAGGCATTAAATGAGTCGGTCTCAAGTCAGCTTTTTATTCCACTCCCCGTGCAGGGGAAACACAGGAACACAGGCAGGGAGATCTGGGGAGAAAAGGCAGTTTTGAGAAACCCTCCATGGGGGTTTGAAAGGTTTTGACAACGACTCTGAGCAAGACATGCAAAGCCCAAGTAATAAAATCCTGTGTTTCTCCCCCCAAAAAAACCTGAATCTGCCCACTCTGAGCTCAGCACTCCATGGACTGACAGGCAGAGCTGGAGATCTGCAGCGACAGCTCAGCAAACCCACCCTGCTCCTCATCTCCACGGGAGTCCTGCCACCTCCTCCATCTCCTGGGGACAAAGGGATCTCAACCACGTCCGACTGGGAGATGATCCAGCCTGGAGTGTGCCTGTCTTATCTTCTTTTCTCCTTGTTAGAGTCGGGATTAAAGACGAGAGATGGTGTTTCTTGTTGGGACTCAGATGTTTATTAGTTCTTATCTCTGTTACAGTCTCACGAGCTGTGAGTCCTGTCTAACAAAGTGAAAAAATGGTGATGTATCTCTTTCTCGACAAGGTCTTTTAAGCACAAACTATCCAATTAAGAAGTGACACCTAAATTATTTCCATTTTTAACCCAATAACTAAGAACTCATTGTCTGCACTGCGGACTTTGCTGTCCAATTACAGAACACCACCCAAATCCATGAAGAAGAAGGTGAAAAAGAAGGACTAGCCAACACCCAAAAACCTCCATCTTGCCATATATATTATATTCTAAAACCTTAAACCCTAAGTTTTCCACCCTGTGATATCACACACTTCTATTCAAACTACACACCCATAATCTCAGTGCTATCACTCAATTTTGGAAGCCTTCTCCACGGCCTCAGGTCAAATACAGTGTTTTCCTGAGGGTCAGTGCCCCTCAGCACAGAAAGCCCAAAATTCTCAGTGACCAGGGTTCCAGCACTGGAGCACAAACCAGTGCTGGATTCTCACAGAGCCAGATCAACAAAAACGTTGTGGAATCCTTCCCTGTCCCACCAATTAAAGCTTCAGCAACTTGCTGAGCCAGGAACACTCTTGGAATGTTTAATAACCTCCAACGCCTGCTCTCCTTCCCCTCTGTTTAATTTTTTCCCACTCTATCATCCCGAGGCAACGAGTTCCATAATTTATTTACTTTTTACATGAAGAAGTGTCTCCCTTCCCTCATTTAAACCACTTGCTGAGCTGGGGGTGTTCAGCCTGGAGAAAAGGAGACTCAGAGGTGACCTCGTCACTCTCTGCAGCTCCCTGAAAGGTGGCTGTGCTCAGGGGGGTTGGTCTCTGTCTCCAGGCAGCACTGACAGAACCAGAGGACACAGCCTTGAGCTGCACCAAGGGAAATACAGGCTGGGTATCAGGAAAAAGATTTTTATAGAAAGGGTGATAAAGTCCTGGAATGGTCTGCCTGGGGAGGAGGTGGAGTCACCATCCCTGGGTGTGTTTAACACAGACTGGATGTGGCACTCGGGGCCGTGGTTTGGTTGAGGGGTTGGGGTTGGGTTGGACTCGATGATCCTGGAGGTCTCTTCCAACCCAGGGATTCTGTGATTCTTTAGGCTCTGGCTGATCTGTGCCTCAAGAAGGAGAATGAGTGATCACCCCCGCTCACCCTCTCCAGCCCAGCTATGATCTTGCAGCCCTTTGCCATGTTCTTCCTTTTGAAATAAAAATCTGTCCAGCCCATAGCTCCTTTTCCAACAACAGGAGATACTTTGGGGAAAATATTAGGACAAGGACAGCCTGGATCATATGCCTTCCCACCCTTTGCTATGTTCAAGGCATCAAACCGTATTTAGTTCAGGAAATTCCCTGTTTATCCACAATTTCTGTGCAAGGCTTGGTGTAACCCCCTGTTTTTCCACAGAGAATGCCCAATCTTTCATCTGGGATTGGATGACCCCACATCAGAGCCCTGCATGAGCAGGACCTGGTGCCCAGGGCACTGCTGAGCTTGGCAAGCAGAAGACTGATGGTGGCAACTGAGGGGGATTTTGGCCAAATCCAAACCTCAGCTTCAGGAACCTGACCTGCTTCTGAACCTGACTTTGCTTTGAGCATGGCACAGATTTAGAAGCCTCCAGGCTGCCCTTCCAACTTCAGTATTTTAGGATTTGGATGATCTGTCTATCCTCCAGATTTATCATCCAGATTTTTTGGCAAGATGATTTACAGATCTCCGACCTGCCATGTGAAAAAGCTCCTGCTATTTTGAGTCTCGTGTCAATAAAACTGAAAGGCAGCCACAAGACACTTTCCACCTGTGTCCTTAGGTAAGAAATGTTTTTTTTTTCTTTATTTTATTACCATTTTAATCTGGAAATGTATCATGTTCACGACACAAGATCTTGAGTAGCCTGACTATTCCTTTTCTCTATCTTGTGCATTACTCTGAGATGGGGTTTAAGCAAAACCCCAACACCAGCAGATGAACAGGCAGGTCACTGCTTTAAAATCATCATATGAAGGCAAAAAGTGGATATTTCATAGAATCACAGACTGATTTAGGTTAGAAGGACCTTGAAGATCACCCAGTTCCACCCTGTGGCAGGGACACCTTCGATTAGAGCAGGTTGTTCCAAGCCCTGTCCAACCTGGCCTCGAGCACTTCCAAGGAATTTTTCCAGCCCTTCTTAGCACTGGCACCCAGGGAAAGAAGCAGACAGCTCTGCTCTGGCAATTCCGATTTATTTTTTTAATGACAAAATCTTCCACGTAGAACACACGATTTCAGAAGAAAGCAGGAGTTGAAAGATGGTATTATACAAATGCTTTAATCTGTGAAGAGCTGGACTCCCTCGCAAACAAGTGTGGAACTGGGTGAGCTTTAATTTCCAGCCTGTATTTCCCCCACCCAAACCCTTCTGGGATTCTCTAAGGTGGGGGCGCGTCGTGGCTTGGTGTCCCAAGACACCCGAGACACCTCCCTGCTCTCTCTGCAGCCTAAACTCCCACCAGGGCCTGACATCCAGCCTGAGGGAGGATGACACAGATACAGGCGAGCTCCACATCCTGTGAATGCTGGACAAAAACATCACCTGGGTGGGCAGGAAACCCCATCCTGGAGATGGCCCCTGTCAGAGCCAGGAGATGTTCCCACCACCACACCTAGAGAAGCTCCCAGGGTTCCTGTGCTAACTCTGCTGTGTTCCGGCATCCAAGGGCTGAATCCAAACCCTGAGCCTGTCCCTCCAAGGTGGGCGGACTATTTATTATTTTTATACTCTTTTATTGTTTCCACGCTATTTGCTCTTAATTTAAATTACGTATTTTATTTCCGTCGCCACTGTGCAGATTGTGGCTTTACGCTGACAAGGTCTTGAAGTCTTAAAGGGTCTTTTTACCCTTCTCCCAACTAATCCCAGACTATTTCCAGGCTCGGATCAGGGCAGCCAACACACGCCAGGTGTTTCCCTGCTCCTCCCACCATGCGCACGGACCTTGGACAGCAGCAGCAGGACTCTGCTGCTGCACTACTTGGCAAAGAGCTGCTCAAGAGATTAAAAAACCCAAAATCTTTACAGGCTGCAGCGTGTGCTGTGCTAGGGGGTAGCTGGAATCTCCCAGCACTCGAGACAACAAAAATTAACTCCTGCGCGATGAGAAAAGCTGCTTTATCTGGAGCCACTTTTCCAGCTTCTTTTCCACTCTCAGCTTCACATTTCTGACCCTTTGAGCATGATCAGCGGTCTGTTAACACAGCAGTTAGGAGAAGGGAGAGGCAGAGTGGCCAAGTGCCAGACACTTGGTGACAGGGTGTGACGAGCTCGTAAATCGTGAGCACGGCTCGGGAGGGCTCTGCTCCGAGTCTGGGATTTTCCTGCTCAGTGCAGACAATCCAAATGTCTTAGTGCACTTCCAGACTGTGGAATGCCTCGGCCATTCCACTCCCAGGACAAAGCTTTGGGCAGCAGCTGCTGCCGTGTGCTGGGGTGAACGTGTCCAGACACACTGCAGCCACCTCTGGGGAATTGGTGCCACAAAAAATGGATACAAAGCTATTGGAGAGTGTCCAAAGGAGGGCTATGAAAAATCACAGAATCGCCAGGTTGGAAGAGACCTCCAAGATCATCGAGTCCAACCCAACCCCAACACCTCAACCAAACCACGGCACCGAGTGCCACATCCAGTCTGTTCTTAACCACACCCAGGGATGGTGGCTGCCCCACGTCCCCAGGCAGACCCTTCCAGTGCTTTATCACCCTTTCTGCAAAAAACTTTTTCCTGATATCCAGCCTGTATTTCCCTTGGTGCAGCTTAAGATGGGGAATGGTTTAAAGGGGAAGCCACACCAGGAATGGTTGAGGCCTCTTGGTTGGTTGAGACTGGAGGAGACTGAGGGGACACTCATTGGGGTCTGCAGCTCCTCCAGAGGAGGGGCAGCTCCAATCTCTGCGCTCTGGGACAGGGACAGGACCCAGGGAATGGCTGGAGCTGGGTCAGGGGAGGTTTATGTTGGATATCAGGGTAAGGTTCCTCATCCAGAGGGTGCTGGCACTGCCCAGGCTCCCCAGGGAATGGGCACGGCCCCGAGGCTGCCAGAGCTCCAGGGGCGTTTGGACAGTGCTGCCAGGGACAGGGTGGGATTGTTGGGGGGTCTGTGCAGGGCCAGGAGCTGGATCAGTGATCCTGGTGGGTCCCTCCAGCTCAGGACGTTCTGTGGTTCTGTGGTAAATTAGAAGCAATAAGAGGTCATGGGCGTGGTCCTAGGATCACCTGTGGTCTCCAGCAGTCTTTTAACTGCACATTTCCATGCTCCTTCCCATCCCTAGGCCGTGTGCAGGTCTCCTAAACGGGAATTTAAACCCTCAGGTAGGGGTGGCGTGGGAGAGTGTTGAACCTGTTAATTTGGGAATTAACACTCCAGGATCTTTTATAGAGAGCTCTGGGAGGGTTTTTTTCATCTCTCCTTAAAGGCTGAAGGGGAAATATTCCCGATAACAAGCCGTGCTTTTTCCGAAAATCACATTTCTATAGCATTGTCAAGCAAAGTCTGGGCTACATATGGAAATGGAGGCAGCTCAAAGGAAACCGTTCTGGTTGACTCTCCTTGGAGACATTAATCACAGATTCGTGCTGTCACTTCCCAAGAGCCACTTCTCTGCTGTATCTTCAAGAGACACCAATATGCCCACAGCCCTGAGCAGGAACGGATCCTGCGTGGAAACAGAGGGATGTTTCTCAAATCCTGTTTCTGGGATGCAGCCCGAAGGCTCAGCACCCTGGGGACCACCCAGGCTCGCCCAGCCCTGCCCCCTGACCTGGGCATGGCCTCCCTGGCAAAACATTCCATGGGGAAACACCTCAAACAGCTCTTGGGATAAGATTTGGAGCTGTCTTGGCTCTCAGAGCCAGGTCAGGACACGACGTCCTCCTGGCGTGGTGGAAAAGTGTTGGGAGAAGGGTGAAAAAACCCTTTGAGACTTCAAGACCTTGTCAGCACAAAGCCAGGGCTGTAGAACTGCATGGTGGCAATAGAAATAAAATATGTAATTTAATGACAAAAAAGCATTTTTCTCTTGGGCACCCAATACAGTTCTGAAAATTGGTCCTAATCAGAAAATCTCTGGCACCATCAGAATTTAGCCCCCAAACCCTTCAACAGTTATTTCCCACCAGTTCACAATGCAAGGTTGTTTTCTAACAGGCAAACACCCCACAATATATTTCTGAGGAAGGATCTAGGGTTGTGTCTGTGGTTAGAAAAATGATGGCAGGAGTAATAGAGATGTAACAGAGAAAGCAAAAATATCCCTGTGAGAAAAAGCTGCCAGAACCAAAGATGAGGAGAAGAAAAATCCAGCAATTCCAGATGCTTTTTTTTAAATCAGAGTGATGTAGAACCTTTCCACCTCTGCTTTTTTTTTTTAAATACAGCACATCCTTCTTATCAAAATCACAGATATATATATTTTTAAAAAGCTTTAAGGAAAATACATCAGCAAACATGTGCTACTGGTAACACTGAACCCTAGAAAAGAATAAAGTAGTTAAACCATCAGCAAACCAATACATCAACACCATCCCATTTTTAGGTTTAAATTCTATTATCCAGTGTCCTAAATCCTCAAAAAGAGCTGCAATTGGAGCAGAAACTCCAATAATATTTTGCAGTGATTGAAAAGGTCAGACCTAGAGATGAGCAAGTCTTGGGCACGGCCACTGCTGTACGTGGTTGCCACCCAAAACAGGGAAGATTTATATATTTGGGAATAAATATTCCCAGAGTAGGGAATATTTCAGGCATGTCAGGCCTGGGGAAATATTCTTCTGGCAGCCTCCCCAGGCAGGAATTGGCATTAATTGGTGAAAATCCACTTTTTTCCTGCCACAACTCACACGGAGATCAGCCCAACCTTCCACCCGCAGCTCTCCCGCCGCTGGATCGGGGAATTTGGGAATGGGGTTCAGGCCACCCCAGTGGGCTTTGTCAGCACAGCCTCAGGGATTTGGGGAGTGAAAAGGAGCTGAAAGGCCTGAGCTGATGTCCTGTGAAGTGGCCACACTCCCTTTCTTCTCCTGGGTCACCTCACAGCAGGACAGAGCCGTGTCCTCCCACAGCCCATTGCCAGGGGAGAGCTTTAGCATCTCAGCTCTCTAAGGGATGGTGTCTAGACATTAAAGGCCAGATGTTTCCTTGGATTTCCTTCAGGGAACACCTCAAAAGGATGTGGACCTGACTGAAAGCTAGAAAATGAGCTTCTTTTGCCCTTCACAGCCCCTGCCAGCGATGCATTCCCAAATCCTTGCAGTATTTGGACACAAAGCTTATCTCCACTCACTTATCTCATTTCCAGAGTCACCAAAACACTTCATCAGAATTCACAATTCTCCATGAACCACAGGAACAGGTGGAAATGCTTAATTTTAGATTGCTGCTGATGCTTAGGGTAATGGCACGATGCTCCCATTGCAGTTGTTGGGGGGAAATAAAGTTGGGAAGTCATTTCCTTGACCAAACGGAGATGTCTGCTAGGGATGAGATGAATTTCACCCTAAACAAGCTGTTTCTTTCCAGGCACAATAAAGAGAGCCCTGAGGGATTTGCTTAGATGGCAGTGCTGAAGGTACCTGAATTTCATCTGAATCCTCTCCTGTGTAAAACTCTGCCACAGCTGGAGCTGAAAGTGTGTCTTGGAAAGCTGAATCCAAATATTTGGCATCATTGCCAAGGGCTTTGACCCAGAAATCCCACACTGATAAGGATTGCTGTGGTCCGTGTGAGTGACACCATTAAAATCAGACCCCAAAATGGGTTAGAAACCTTTCAATTCCTCACACAGAAAAGTAGAGGGAAATAATGATCAGAGCCCTCTGAGGGCTGGAGCCCCTCCGTTATGGAGACAGGTTGAGAGAGTTCAGCCTGGAGAAGAGAAGGCTCCAGGGAGAGCTCAGAGCCCCTTGCAGGGCCTAAAGGGGCTCCAGGAGAGCTGGAGAGGGACTGGGGACAAGGGATGGAGGGACAGGACACAGGGAATGGCTTCCACTGCCAGAGGGCAGGGAGAGATGGGATATTGGGAAGGAATTGTTCCCTGTGAGGATGGTGAGGCCCTGGCACAGGGTGCCCAGAGCAGCTGTGGCTGCCCCCGGATCCCTGGAAGTGTCCAGGGCCAGGCTGGACAGGGCTTGGAGCAACCTGGGCTAGTGGGAGGTGTCCCTGCCCATGGCAGGAGGGGCTGAATGAGATGGGATTTAAGGTCCCTTCCAACTCAAACCAGTCTGTAGCTTCTGTGACAACATGGCTCTTCAATTTGAGCGGAAAACTTTAAGTATTTCAGTGTTTGCTGGAAGATCTCCAAGGGTCAGAGCTGGGATGAAGGCAATGCAGGAGATCCCCGTGTCCATCCTGCCCCAGCTGGGTCTCCTGGGGATGTGTCAGGAGATACCCTTGGCCCAGCACGTGGTTTTCCACTCCTCTGCCCACCTCCACACCTTGGGCCAAAGTGACCCTTTAGAGCAGTCTTGTGGTTTTAATTGGAGTGTGACAAGAGCACAAATGCTCAGCTGGACGTGGCCAAGTCCCCACAGGGGCTGGGGGAACCTCAGCCTTCCTTCAACTGAGCCAAAAGAAACATCCCCTTGGCTTTTCAGCCTCATTACTGGCAAATTTAGCTTACTCAGCCTCACTAATGTGACAAATCAGGGTCAAGGCTGACCCGGGAGGGTCCAAGCAGCCTCAAACGAGGTCATCGGGAGAGATCTTCATTTTAATTCAGGGATTTAAATAAAAATACGTGCTCGCAACACCTCGCACGCCACCAGGACTAAGTCAGTGACACTTCAAAAATATCACAGCTTTCAGAAAGCTGAGAAGACATTATTTGGGATTTAACCAGAAAACATCTCTCTGACTGACACAATGCCACCAGCTGATGGGAAGTTCGGTTCTCTCCCCACCCCCAATGTCCTATAAAAGTAAGTGATGGGGGGAAAAAAAGGAAAAAAAGAAGAGGGCATAGTGAGAAATCTCTTAGCTGTCAAAACATCCATCAGCAAAATGAAACACAATGTGGACACCTCACACTTAGCACTTTTGTTCTTTACTGCCTGAACCAAGGCAGAAATGTTCCAGTTTAGGATCTGGACAATAAATCAAACAGCCAGCCTTGGAAAACTTCTGAGCACTGAGAAAAGTTACCTTGATACCTACAGAGCTGAGACCCACTTACCTCCCTCTGAAGCTTTTATTAAGGCTTTTCTTTGCACTTGTGCTATTCTTTCCCACCTCACAATATCTCAGGGCAGGTGGGAAGGGGGAAAAAGTAGTCTGCAGCCTGGTAATTAACTAGGTTTGGTTTTAATGCTGCAAATTACAGCGAGGTGTGTAATACCTGACTGTCTCAGGTATTTCCAATGCTCCAGTCACTGTCACAGCTCTGTGCTCTTCCCTCGTCCCCCTGCCAGGTGTGCAGTGCCATTATCTTCATTCCAGAGGAAGGAAAAAGAGGGGGAGGACTGGAGGGACCCTCCTGGGCACCCTACCTTGTCACACAACGCCTTTCTGGGCATACCAAGAACAAGCTCTCCCCGTGGTTTTCCCCTTTCAGCCCCCTCGGCACCCCAGCCTGGATTGCTTCACCACAAGGTGAAGGTCTGGGCAGTTTCCAGCTTGGCAGCAAGACCTTTCCATGAGGTGGCTCTTTGTTTTTTAGCACTGATTTCCTTCACTCCCTGCTCAGGATATTTATAGAGAGCAATCATACGACGTCTTAGATTTCACTGTCAAGGCAGGATGAGGCAAAAATCTTTTTGGAGGAAAAAAGATTTTTTCTTTTACAAGAAAAATTCTCTGCTCTTACAAGAAAAATTCTTTGCTCCTCTGCCCTTCAGCTGCTCCAGTTTGGATCCACTGGCTGGACACAGGTGACCAGGAGAGCACGGACATGAGTGGATGTGCTCTTCCCATGAGGCCAGAGGGAGTTTTTACAAGGATGTGTAGTGATGGAGTAAGGGGCAATGGCTTCCCACTGCCAGAGGGGAGGGTTAGATGGGATATTGGGAAGGAATTCCTCCCTGTGAGGGTGGGGAGCCCTGGCACAGGGTGCCCAGAGCAGCTGTGGCTGCCCCTGGATCCCTGGAAGTGTCCAAGGCCAGGTTGGACGGGGCTTGGAGCCACCTGGGATAGTGGAAGGTGTCCCTGCTCCAGGGGTGGAACTGGATGATTTTTGAGGTCACTTTAAACCCAAACCATCCTGTGAGACACATTAATGTGGGCAACTGGTGTCCATGGCACTGGAACAGACTGGAAAGGGAGGTGTGTGGGACTGGTGCACCGACAGGCCCTGCTCTCCAACAGTAATCAAAGCAACCTCCTCGACTTCCTTGGCCTCAGGAATTCAAATTTCAAGCCAAGTTACCTAAATTTACTGTCTGTCCAGTCCTAGATGCTACTGCTGCTGGTGCTGCCTCACCAGCTGGGCTGTGCACACTTCCAGGACAGGGGAGATCCCAAAATGAAAACTTTCCAAGGCCCACAGCAGACCCCAAAAAAATCCCCGTTCCTTCCTGCACAAAGCACAGCTGCAGACTCCGAGAAATCCAGGAGAGGTGTGTGCCAGCCACACACCTTAGGGTTTTTAAAGGAGGGGTTTGGTTCAGAGAGAGGCCCTAACGCACAAGAAGGGATTTCACCAGGGGAAGCTGTGCTGGAGCAAAGCTTGTGTGCCCCACTGCAGCCAGAGAAGGGTCTGGAGCTGCCCTGCAGCCTGAACTTCACCCAAAAATCCCCCAAAGCTCCCTCTTGGCTCCCACCACAGCCAGGCTTGTCCCTGGACGTGCAGTTCTGCAGGAAAGGAAACGTGAGGGCAAAGGCAGCTCAGGCACCATCTCCTCCCGTGCCCAGCCTTGCTGCCTCTCACAGCACAACTTCACTGCTGGAAACAGAACCCAAAGCTCTCCCACCTCCAAAATCCCTCCAGACACACCTGCAGCCGGTGAAATACCCACACTGAGGAGAGGGAAGGTCACCTCAGCTCTCTACCATCTCCACTTGTGCCATAGTGCCACCCTGACCAGTTGTTACTCGCCCTGAGCTCCTGTTTCTCCTCCAAACCTGAGTCTCTTTTATCTCCTTTCCCTGATTTTTGGTGGATAAGGAAGAAAAGATCATATCTAATATCAAAACTTCCAGTCAGCTCCCAGTAAATCCCCTCTGGAGATGCTTCTCCTTCATTACAATCTGTGACCTGTTCTGTGCCACCAGGCCCAAATGACAGTCACCATTTGTTAAATATCACCAATGGGTATTCCAGGAATTCAACCCAGAGGGGGAAATAAAGTGTTTTAAAAGCCAATAAAATAAACACAGTGTTGCATGAAACGACAGGCAGAATAATCTAATTGCTGAGTTTTAAAAACAAAAGGAAAATCCATCACCTGCTGAAAAGCAAGAGATGTCCCAGAACTGTGCTGTTTGCTGGTTTAAATGTCTCTTTGATGAGCTCTCCTGTTTGTTTGCTGTGTAGCCCACTGGAGTCACTCCATCTCCAGCTCAAATTGCATCTGTGTTTCTACTTGAGCAGAAACACGAGTCACCTTGGAAGGAGCACAGCAGAAAATTGTCTGTCTCTATAAAAACCCAACCACTGGCAGATGTCTGAACGGTAACCGAGGAGCCGCTGTCTCGCTAAAACCAACCTCAAGCCACTGTGCTCTCTCACTAGGCCAAAAAATTGTTCTTTTCTTGGGATTAAAGCAGCTCTCCTAAATGAGGCTGGCTATGATTGACGCTTTAATTGACTGGCACAATTTCATGCTTTAATGACTCCGGGCTCCTCAGTTTAGCCATGAATAAATTTAACTGTTAAGTCCTTGCCTATAAATCCTCCTGCCTGGAAGTTCCTATTCTCCCTTTAAAATGGAAACTCGGATTAAGGAGGCTCACCCCCATGGCAGGAGCTGGCTGCTGTGAGATCTGCACATCCCCTTCTCACCAGTTCCCCCAGTTGCTTCCTGGACCACCACAACTGGCTGGAAGAGGACTCCAGGTGGGACTTCTTTAGGAGAAGCCCTCAGGAATTTTGGTAGCTCAGCACCACACTGGTATCTGGTCAGCAATTAGTGGGATAATCAACTTGTCCTGAAATTGATGACCAATAGAGCAGGAAAACATCCTGCTTTCTGGGAAGCACCTTCTGTCCCAGAGGTGATTAAGTCATGCTAGTAATTCTGCAAAATCTTTTGTGTGATAATTAAGGGGAGAATTTTGGACTGATTTATCTCCTGTCCTATCTTTCCTGTAGGTTTTAACCCTGTGGGTCTGCTCTGTCCCCTTTTCCCCTGGTTTATAGGATCTGGTAGCAAAGCAGGGTGAAATGCAGCTCCCAGGCAGGTTCTTTCAGGCTGTATTTTTAACTTTTCAGTCATTTTGCTTTTTTATTTCTCACGCCCTCCCCATGTGTCTAAATCTCCCGATTTAGCAATCACAGCTGGTTCCTGGACTGAACACTTTTTTTCTAGAAGTTTCCTCCTCCTCCTCCTTCAGCACCTGAAGGCAGGGGCACCCAGATTCATAACAGGCTGCAGAGGAAAAAAGCTGCAGCTGAGAATTCAAGCGAGGTTCAGCATTCAGTGACAATGCTGCAAATCCATCACTCCTCAGTGGCTTCTGCTTCCCCATCCCTGTGGAACAGGATCACTCAGGCACCTTTTAGTCTGGAAAAGCTCATCTTTTCCAAAGATATCTTTGATTGTGTGAGAAGCATCCCCATTTCAGGGATCTCCCCACCCAGCTCCTTCGTGCTGCCTCTTTTTCCCCAGGGATGCCTGAAAATTCCAAGGGTTCGTGCCCACGGCAAGGAGGATGCCCTGAAGATGCTCACAGGGGTTTCTGGATGTCAGTGACTGATCCAGTGGATTATTGGTTTCTCCCAGATGAGCTGGAGGAAAACAGATAAAAACCATGAATGGGCCATTTCTGCTGCTTTGAACTGGGGCTTTGGAGTCCTCCCTTGCAGGGGACGGTCTCAGATGTCCCCAAGAGCTACAGAAACCTTTCCAGGAATGAAACTCCCTGGTCAGCAGCTCTGCCTAATTAAAGGATCTTGGTGGGTCACAATTCCTCGCTCCTTGTGCCAAAAAAGACCCAGCAGAGATGGAAAATTCATTATTCCACCCTACCCAGCACTTGGCAGGCCACACCTGGAGTACTCTGGGTGTCTCCAGGTTTAGTCCCTGCTATTCCAAAGAGGTGTGGGCAGGCTGGACAAGGACAATCCAAGGACTGGGAAGCTGCCACGTGAGGAAAGGCTGAGAACTGGGTTTGGGGAGCCTCATCCCCATGTTCCAGTGCTTAAAGAATAGCTGCAAAGGGGATGGAGACTTTCCTTTTATCAGGAGTCATACGGAAAAGATGACAAATAATGGAAAAGTCACTCCTGGGGAAGTTCTGGTTGGATACAAAAGGAAAAATTCCACAAGGAGAACAATCATCCCATGGAATAATCTTCCCAGAGAAGTGGGGGATTTTCCCATTTAAAAGATTCAGCTGAACATGATGCTGGACCATCTTGCCTGGACAGTGTTTTTGCCAAGAAAGTTTGGGCCAGATGAGCCTTGAGGTCCCTTCCAACCTGGAATTCTGTGATTCCATGAAAATCTGGATATGATTCAGCTCAGCTGGGTGGTGTTGATTTGCTGCCATGAAACCTCTGCAAGGTTTCTCCCTGGTGGGCATCAAAGCACCAGTGGACGTTGAAAAAAACCCAGATTATCTGTTCCCCTAAAAATAAATTAAATATCGTGATTGCTTGCTAATATATGGGGGGTTTGTGTTTTCCAGGACTCTCCTCCTGATACAGGAAAAGGAGTGGTGAAACCTCCTCTCAAAGCTAAGCCTTGACCATGCCAGTCCTAAATTTAGACCTTGTCATTTTCTTAATGAAAAGCAAAGCATGAAGGTGCCATAAATAGGAAAATTTCTTGTTATTTCTGCAGCAGTGCCTGGTAGCTTTTAATAATTAGCACAACCTTCCATTTCGTGTTGGCCTCTGATGAATCAAAATATCTCTGGTATCAGAGATTGCTCTCCTTCAGCAGATGGAGCAGTTTTGTGGGAACCAGGGGGGATGGATAATTGGATCAGCCCAGGGAGGATCCATCATCCAGCCAATGTAAATCTCAGAATCCCAGGATGGGTCAGGTTGAAAGGGACCACAGTGGGGTCAGCTGGTGCCACCTCCCTGCTCCAGCAGGGCCATCCCAGAGCACAGGGCACAGGGCTGTATCCAGAGGGTTCATCCCATTGAGTTCCTGGGTGTTTTATTGTCTTGGTTTGAACAGACAGGTGTCTGCTAGGGAAGGCAGGAGCCTCTCTTGGAATGGAAAATGTGAACCCCCTCCCTCCCAATTATTATAATTTTGAAATTAAGGGCTCTCAGGCAAAAATATGGGAATAGGAATAAGAGTCCTTTACTAGGAAATTAAAAATACAAATGCAATAATACAAAAAGAAACCCCTGGCAGAGTCAGAATCCCCCTGACACCCTGCTGGGCAGGGGGCTGGCACAGCCCCATCCCATGGGGGCTGCAATCCTCCTGCAGGGGCAGATGTGGCTCTGCTGGAGCAGGGTCCTGGCCAAGGGTGGAGTTTTCCTCTGCAGCTCCAGGGGTGCTGTGGATGGGCCTGGGCTCCCTCTGGGAATGCAGGGCAGGAGAAAGCTGCTCCTCTGGGAATGCAGGGGGAAAAGGCTGCTGGGGTGTGCCAGGGGTCAGATTCTATCCAGGCAGGAATTCCTGGCTCCTCCCCTGGGGGAGCATCTCCCATGGGATGGTGGAATTGGATCAGCCATGCAGGGAGGCTCCATGGCCATGGACAGAAGAGATTTCCCTGAGGGAGGATTGGCTGTGGGAGAGATAAAGAAAAGTGCCCCAGCTGGTTTGATCAGGTGGCAATGGGATACAGCCACATCTTGCACTGCAGCCTAAGACATTTATTCCATGGGAGCTCCTCCAGTGTGCAAAGGACTCCTGCCCTGTTCAGGTAAGGACAGGTCTGCTCAAAAGGGACCCTGAGACCCCCGCCCAGCTCTCCTTGGAAACTCCATCCCAGGGAGGGTCTGAGGAGGGAGGAATTAGTAGGGATTATCCTGAGTGAACTGCATTGGACAAATGCTGACAAGCCCCAGATCTGCTTCATTTCTTCACAGCAAAACTCCTGGGGTGAGCAGAAAATATCTGTAAGAGGCTGTGGCAGTGTGGCTGGAGGGGTGGGGCTGCCAAGCACCTTCTCCTGAGGATCTTCTGGGTCACTTTTCTCTCTTGGTGCCCCCTGCTCTTCTCCTTGGAGCCACAAGCACAAGAAATCACCCCCATCACTGGGCAGGGCCAGCTCTGCCTCCTCCTCCCCAGGGATGGAGCTCATCCCGCTCATCCTCAACATCCCTGACTCCAAACCCAGGGTCAACCTTTGCCTCCTCCCAAAGGAGCTTCAACTCCAGCCTAACGAAAATCCTGGCAGCGAACAAAGATCCCAAAGTGGAGTTGGGAAAAATTAATCTGCTTGAAGGGAAAACAAAGATGGGCTGGGTTGTTCTCGGTTGCTCCTGGAGGGAAGGCAGTGGGACAAAGCTGAACTGGGAGATGCTTCAGCAGCACTGAAGGATAAACAGCCTTTCAAAAGCCCTTGTTGTGAAGAGAAACTGGCAACAGAAACAGACTCTTTTTGTTGGGAATGGTGGGAGGAAGGTAAAAAATAACAGTGGTGGAAAACTTCACCAGCTCTTTTCTACGCCTCATCTGCTGCTTTATTAGTACTCCTAAATCTGCTCTGCTAAGTATAAACATCACCAAATTTACATAAACTTCATTAAAAGCCTGTGTCTCAACTCTGCTGCTCCTGTAGCACACCCAGGAAATGGAGAACTTCAAACTCCTCTGCAGCAAAACAGGAGAAACAAAACAACATTTTAAGGGTGTTTTTGATTTTTTTTCCCCGTTTGTTTGTTTATTTGTTTCTGCCTTTGTTTATTCCCTGGTTCACAAGGCTTGTGGGCAACTTCTCCTTCCCTTTGGGGTCCTTTCTTCCCAGACCTGGAGCAATGCTTCCCATCTCCTCAGAGCACATGAAAAAAGAGAAGTGGAATCATGACAAAATACAGAATGTGATGGGCTCTTCTAAGAGCTTTTATTTCCCTGCTGGTCCTGCTGCTCGTGTCCCCAGTCAGGCTGATTGGAGACAGCCAGAAAACATTCTAGCAGTGCTGGAACAGGATAATTCCTCTGAGGGATGCTGTGGGATTCAGGTTGTGCTGGTGAGGAAGAAGAGGACCCTATTTCTGGTTGGTCATCACTTAAATAAATCCTAAAGAGGGTTTGTGCTTGGCAGTGCTTGCTGGAGCCACAGGTTTATCTTTGGAACTGCCTAAAGGTTTCCTGGGATTGGGGGTCATGTCCCAAGTGCACCCAGTGCCTCAGTTTCCCCAGGAAGTTTGACCTTTATCAGATTTGGGCCATTCTATTCATAGAATCACAGAATGATGGAATGGTCTGGCTTGGAAGGAACCTTAAATGTCATCTCATTCCACATCTTCCACTATCCCAGGTTGCTCTGAGCCCCGTCCAGCCTGGCCTTGGGCACTTCCAGGGATCCAGGGCCAGCCACAGCTTCTCTGGGCACCCTGTGCCAGGGCCTCACCACCCTCACAGTAAAGATTTTATTCCTAATATTTCATCTAACCCTGCTCTCTTTCCGCTTGAAGCCATTGCTCCTTGTCCTGTCTCTCCAGTCTCTCTCCATCTCTGTTGTAGCTCCCTTCAGGTGCTGGAAGACCACAAGGAGGTCACCTCAAAGCCTTCTCTTCTCCAGGCTGAACAATCCCAATTCTCCCAGCTTTTCCTCCCAGCAGAGCTGCTCCATCCCTCTGATCAGCTTGGTTCTCCCTCTGCACCAGTGCTGGAGCAAAACTAGGCAGGGAATCCAGGGAAGTGTTTCGGTAGGATCGAGTTCACAGTCGTAATGCCATGCCTCTCTCAAGGAGAGCATCTGGCCAGATAAATTAAAACGTCCTTCCCTTGCTCTCCCTCCCTGCGGGATCTGCTGAAAAACCAGGTGGACGAGCTGCTTTTTCATTCAGCAGCGAGGAGCAGGAGGTGGGGGCAGAGAATTTGGTTACGTGCCCTTCCACGAGCAAAGCATTTCCCCCTCCTGCTCCTGCCCTTCCCAAACGCCTCAAACGCTGCCGGGAACAAAGTGTCCCCCTCCAAGATCAGCCCTCCCAGTGCTCACCAGCAATTGCTGCTCCCACTGGAGCTTCCCAAGATATTCCAGCTTGTGCCTGCTCTTCTCCCACTGATTTGAAGCACTCCTGACAGCTTGAGGGAGAGGGTGGGATGCTGTTGCTGCAGCTCCGCCGTATGTCCCCAGCCACGCTCCTTCCCCAGCAGCCTCCCCGTGCCCAGGCACCCGGCCGAGGCAACCCTGAACCCCCTGGGCAACCCTAAACCCCCTGGGCAACCCTCAGGGCTGCTCTGTGGCCACAAACCCTCTCCAGAGTTTCTGCAGAAAGTCCCACACGTGCAAACGCTGCCCGAGTAAGTCTGAGTTTGCTCCTGGGCCCTGTCCGTGAGCTACAGCCACGGTGAGGAGGGCCCTGATCAGCCCTTGCCTCCCTTCAGCTCTCAGGTGATTTAATGAGATGGATTGATTTCATGAGATGGATTTATTACATAGGTTTAAGAGGTGATCCAGCCCCTGTGATGGAAATAACCCTTCCTGCAATGTTCAGGCAGCAAGGACCAGGATGCAGCTCCTGTGAATGGTTTGGGGTGGGGGGCACAGTGCAAATACACGGCTTTTGGGAAAATAAATCCTCAATTAGGGCATAAACACCATGATTATCTGCTACCTGGAGAGCTGGAACAGGAGGAAACACCAACTCAGTGAAGGAATTCTTTAGGAACCAAGCCAGACCCTGGTACCTAAGAAACCCCAAGTGAGAGACAGGCAGTTATTTACTAAGGGTGCAATTCCCTCCTTTCCTCCCCGAGGGTAGGATTAAAGCTCTTTGGAAAAAAAAAAACCGTCAGCAAAACACCCTCACCCCTGCACTGAGGGAAGTCTGGACACGGCCCTCAAAGATTTGTAATCCCCCAAGCCACAGAACTGTCCCAGAGATAATGGAGAAGACACAAAACCCGGCGTCTGCAGCAAAGAGCCCTCTGGATTCCAAGTGTTTCCTTTCAGCGGAGTAAATGATGTTTTATGCCTATAATTAACTGGGAGCCAGTACACACTGCGCTGGTTTTAAGCTGACTCAATGCTGTCTGCAAGGCGCAGTGTGATAAAACAATATTCAAATCAACTTCGTAACGGAGCTGGCGAGTGACACAATCTGGAGACGCATGCCAGGAGTAAGTGGAGGTTTGCAGAGCCCCGGGCACAGGGAGGGATTTTAAGGAGTATTTTCTTTGAAGAGTTGGTTTCCAATCCACAGGCTGTGAGTTCTGGAGGGGTCTGGTTTCTGAAGCAGCTGAGTTCCTACAGACTGGCTGTAATGTTATTTTTCGAGGAAAAAAAGTATCCAAAAGCGCTGGAGACAACAGAGGTTGGAAGCCACAGCTGCTGGGAGGTTTAGGTTGGATATTAGGGATAATTTACTCATGGAAAGGGTTATGAACCACTGGCACAGCTGCCCAGGGCAGTGCTGGAGTCCCCATCCCTAGGTGGATGTAAAAGCTCTGTGGATGTGGCACTTGGGGACAGGGGTCAGCGGTGGCCTTGGCAGTGCTGGGGTAATGATTAGACTCAAAAATCTTAGAGGGCTTTTCCAACCTTAAAGATTATCTGAAAACCAGAACCCCTGGTTTCAGAAACGTTCCAGGCCAGGATGGGTGGGGTTTGAACAACCAAAGATGCCAAAGATGTCCCTGCTCACTGCGGAGGGGTTGAACTAAATGACCTTTAAAGGCCCTTTCCAACCTAAACCATTCCATAATCCTCAGGTTTGCCAAGGTTTGGATGAGTGGGAGATACCTCAAGTTGAAACCCCTTCATTTAGGGGGGGTCTCCATGTTGTCACCTGCTGAGGGGCCCCTGCTGATCCCTGGAGGTGGTGGCTGTGCCTCCAGCGGGGCTGGAGAGCGGCTCAGCCCTGGATGGGGCACGGAGTGGAGGCTTTTCCCCACAGCAAAGCCATTCCACCTGAAGCATTTGCAGCTCCAGCGCCTCAGAATGAGCTGCTGGAAGTTTGACTGGTGAGGAGACCTCCCAAATGCTGGTGGATGGATCAGGAACCTGAAGGCCACCCTGAGAGTGCTGGTGACTGCCCCAGCCACCTCCTCCTCTCCCTGCAGGATGTCACCATGCTTCCAGCGGAGCTCCTAATGGCCATTAATCCCTATTAATCCCCACTTCTTGGAAAACACAGTGGTTCTGGAGGTGTTTGACTCTTCTAAAGCCTGTGCCTGTCCTTTAACAGGATTCCTTCCCTTTAAAGGACTCCTTTCTCATTGCTGCATTTCGTTATGTCAAACCCCACAGAGCTGCAAACCCTCCTCCAGGTTTTCCTTCTGCATGATAAAAACCAAATTATTAAAAAAAAGACTGAAATAGAAATGCACCTTTTTCATTTGAATGAAGTGGAAACATTTTTCGTTGGTCTGATGGAAAACATTTTTGTTCATGGGTGAGTTTGGAAAGCTGATCACAACCTGGAACGAAACTCCTTGGTGAGATCACAGACTCCTGCACAGCTGAAGGCAAAAATCCTCCCCTTAGCTCTTGGTGTGGTGGTGGGAGTCACCTCCATGCACAGCCAGCTTTGTTTCCTCAAGAGAGGTGGGGTTTGCTCGCTGGCAATCTAGAATCAGTGAAAAATTCACATTTTAGATGGATTGCAGTCGTGTCCAGAGAGCTTTCAGTGCAAGGAAAGGAGATTTTGGAGCTTCACTGAGGCGGGACAGAGGAGAGGAGAATTTCTGGGGCTGGTGGTGTGCTTGTGACCTATTCCAGACTTTGGAGGTGCAGAGGTGGAGGTACCCAGCACACCCTGGCGGGCAAACAGCTCCAGCTCTCCCAGGATGTGCTCAGTCCGTATTTTCATCTGCCAGGGCTGCAGTCTCCTCCCCCTGTGCAACAGGGCTCTCTCCAGGCCTCCTGGAACCATCTGAGGAGGCTTTTAGGAGGCCCTGGAGCAGACGTGGATGCTTCAGCTCCACTCCTAAGGAACAGGCCATTGCATCACTGTGGTCCTCATCAATCCAACGCTTGTCACTCTTTTTTTTTCCTTCTTTAATGAAGTTGGACAGGACAGAATAATGGATTTACTGTTCTTGACCCTCTGGCTGGGAGCAGACACATTTCCAGGAGAGCACAGGGGACATTACCCCATCTCCTGCCCTGCTGACCCCATCTGGGACTGGCAAAGGAAGCAACCATTGATGTTAATCCCTTTTTCCTCTGCTGTGAACACTCTGAAGCTCCCACTGACCCTTTACTGACCAGTGAAGGTTCTGGTTCCCATAGTCCAGGTGGGTACTAACACTGGCAGAAGCTGTCTGGATGAGAACCAAAAAAGAGATACAGCTGGAGGGCAGCTATTACAGCCAAAAAAGATGAAGAAAAAACATAAAAGAAGACAAAAACTCTAATAAAATTGTAGCAAACTTCCTGAGGGGATGGAAAGAAGGGAAATAGACTTTAAAAGAGCAGATGTGACTTGCAAGGCAAGCATTTGCAAGGATACCCTTCCACTGAGCAAGGATTTGCAGTTTTGTGATATTCCTGAGTGCAGCTGGTTGTAACCCTGGACGAGGGGCCAGCAGGGTGGGGCGTGAAGGACATCCTGGGCTCCCCTTCAGGTCCGACTGCTCTGCTTCAACCACTGCTGCAGCATCTCAGGCTTCCTCCTGGATTTACACTGAGGCACCTCAGGATGAACCTTCTGTTCCTGTTGTGTTCCCCTGATGCAGTCCTGGGAGCCAAAATGTCTCCAGAAGCACCCAAGTGAGGAGCTGGAGGGACCTGGTCCCACCTCCTTCCCCTGCTTTCCAAGGACGCACACGAAGGGTCTGCAGCATCCCATCCTGCCCTTCCCTGGGCTCTGACATCATTTGGGATAAAACACATCCTCCCTCCTCCCCAGGATGGCACCAAGCATCCCTTTCTCAACGTCGGAGCTGTCCAGGCACTTGCAGGTAACAGAGGAGCAGTAATGGATCACTTTGTGTCGCCAATCAGAATTTATTTCCCTTCTTCCCTAAACTGTGAGTTCTTGAAAGTGTTGTCATGGCTACTGAGGAGTGAACTTGACTCACTTGGGCAGCCTTTGTTCCCTCCAAGTGAGCTGATCTGAAATTTGTCAAGGCTCTCTCGTCACCGGGCTGCAAAAATATTGTATCTGTTTCTCGAAAGGAGCTTCCTTTGCCAGCTGAGCAGGGAGGGCACAGCCCGAGTCCCAGGCTGCTGTAATGCAGGGGTTTTAGCACCCCTGGGTGCCCTCAGCAAATTACTCTTTAATTGTCCCCTTCTTTCCAGCAATCTCCCTGCCACGTTGCAAAAGGTCAGTCTGCTGTGAGGTCCTCTGCAATTCCTCCGCTGGGCTCTGCTGCAGTATTTTCTGATCAATGCTTAAAACTGGCGTCTCTGTATTCTAATGGAGCCTCCTCCACTGGAGAATAAATTCCAAGAGGGTTTCCAGGAGCACTGGAATATATATTGTGGTTCTGGCTCAAATGAATGCATGACATAATTCCACTAAAATCAATGAAATTGTGCTCGGGGATGCTTCTCCACTGCTGATATTAAAGCTGCGTGGATGTGGTTTTATTGCTACTTATTGCTTACCCTTAATCTGTTTTAAAATTATCCCGGATCCATCAGGGGGAATTCCCAAGGGTTTTGAGCAACCCATGTGGAAATCAATGGATGGAAGTGGAGTGGGGAGGGTTACCCTGTGTGAGTATTGAAGTTCCTGATCATAAATGTGGGAAACAAGCAGACGCTCTCCTGAGGAGTGTAGAGTCAAAACAGATGATGCAGAAACATGGCAGATACTGGCTTCTGTAGCTATCAGCATCAACAAAAATAATCTGGTTTATTAGGAAAGCGGCTCAGACAACAGATTTGTCACCATCCAATAAACAGTCCCTTAACAGTCCTTAAAATAAAAAAATAAAAAAACCACAACAAAACACAACAACAACAAAAAAAAGCTACTGAATTCAAACATGCAGAAGGAAAAGAGATGTGCCAATACAGGCTTGGGGAGGAACAAGGTGAGACTGGGGTCAGAGCAGCTGGTGAGGCTGAATCACTCTCTGTCACAAGGATGCTCAGAGCCCCACTCTCCAAGAAAGTTCCTCCTGCAAAAAGGCTTTGGGAAATGTTCTAGCTTGAAATGAGGGCTGAGAGCTCTGCAGAACAGATGAAACCCCCTTGGCAAAGTCTCTTGGATGTAACGGGAATAACACAAGTTCAACCCCATTCTATTAAAAGATAAGCAGAAGGACGGAGAATGGGCCTCTACTCCTTTATTTTCTTGCAGTGTTTCAGCTGCCTGGAGTTCTGTATCATCACCTCCTTTAGGTTTTTGTGCCCAAAGATCCATTCTCCTGTGGACTCTCCAGCTTTCAGACGTGTGCTAATATCAGTGACTCTCATCCAGCTATTCACTGAGGCGTTTTTGCAGATGAAAACATTTCCTTCATATCTCTCCTTCCCACAGTTGCTTGTTCATTCTGTTGCTGCCTCTGTTTTTCCTCCCTCAGCATCTTTCCTCTGGAGCATTTCTGGCCCTTCCAAAACTCACCAGCCACACGTGGGGCTCACAAAGTTGCTGTGTTCAAAGAGCACCCGGCCTCACTGAAGGGCTTGAGCCTTTTTCCAGTGCATTAATCCTGTCAGGACCTGAATTTGGTGATCTATTCCAGCCAAGCAAGCATTGCTCAGAGTTAACTGCAGAAAGATTGGAAATGGCAGTTTTGGAACGCCCTGAACAGCCTTGGAGGCTGGTGCTGCAGCACCTAAAATGCAAGGGGAAAACTTTGCTTGGCTGCTCACTTGAAAGGCAGTTTGGAAACACTCTCAAATACATCAAATATTGCAGCAGGTGCAGCAGAGGAGCTGCAAATTCTCCTGGCTTCTCCCTGACTCACCCTGCAAGCTGCAGTGACCTGTTGGTCATCATCCCCCCTGGCACCTGCCCTCACCTGCCCCTCAGCCTGGGCACAGAACTGGAATTCAAATAAGAGGAGGAAGATGCTTTCCCATCCCAGCAGAAGTCAGATTTCGAAAAAATATATTCCCCATCTTTCTGAAGGCAAAATGGATTGATTCTCTGATGTTTGGTGCAACCCCACACCTCTCCCAGGCCATGCAGGAGGTGGAGGAATGGGGGGATGTGGTCGTGGAACCTGAAAGTGAGGCCTTCACTCTGCTTCCAAACTTTGCTCCTCTTCCTTGCCTCCACAGGAATCCACAGGCTGTTATCCCTGGAGCCCAGCAGCTCCAGGAGCTTCCAGGGTTCCAGAGGAACCCTTCTGGAAGGAAGGTGAAAGCCCTCTGTCCCACTGTCCATCAGCACAACTTTATAGCCCTTGGACTTCTGCAAATCCTGCGGCCTGCAATGCTTCCTTTTTTTTGGTTTTTTGTCCTAAAATGCACTGAAAATGTGACCTTTGGTGAGGACTGGAATGGCTGGGAAGAGGTTTCTGCTCTCGGCACTGAGCTCTTGCTTGAAACTGTGGGAGAGTGATCCCACCTGCTTCCCTTCTCTGCTCTCCTCCCGTTAAACACAGGCAATTTGGAGCTGCAATATTTATAAATGATTTAGCCCTGTGCTGTGCTGAGCCACTGAAAGAATCATTGGTTCTCCCCCACAGCAGGACTTCACACCAGTGGGGATTTGGACACGGGGCGGGCAGGTCTTTTGAAGTCCCTCTTGTAGGTTTTATCCTTCCATCTGCGGGAAAATGCAATAATTCACCCGTCCCTGGTTCTGGACGTATTTTCAGGCACTGAAGAGCTTGACCACTCACTGTTAATCAATAGAGTTGGAGTGTAGCCATCAGTCTATTACTGTTTCAAGCTTCTTCAAAGCAGAAAATGTCTGGAAAAATGAAAGGCAGAGATGAAATACACACATTTTTCTGGTAATATTTCAGAGGCAAGGGCACAGCGGTAGCTTTCTTTTTTAAGCCTGTACCCTATATATAAAATATATTTGAGGGATTTGGAGAATGAAGAAAAATTAAAATAATTAAGGAGCTGACAGGACTGATTTAGAGTCGGGGAAAGAGGCAAAGAATGAAACATGTGCAGTGTGGTGGAGCAGGGCTGGCAGGGATGGAGGGGACCTGAGGGAAGGGACCCTGGTTCTGCTCCAGGGATGTGCTGGGCCAGCACATTTTCACCTTCATCCAGGGATGCTCTGAACTGCTGGGAGAGCAGGAGAAGCCTCCTGAGGGTGCCAACACCCATCCTAAGGAGTGCTGTGACCCAGAGCTTTCCAAATTTAAAGCCCAAGCTGCAGTTGTGGCCCCCCAGTGACATTTTCAGGTGCCACACTGAGACCCTCTCCATGCAGGTGAGGTCTCTGGGAGCAGCCAAAGCAAAAGATGTAAAATTCCCAACAGAGGGCTGAAAGAGGGAACAGTTTCCTTTGGCATGGTGGAAATTTGGCCGGGCTGGCCAAACCTGCACCACTCCATTCCCTCCAGGTGACATCCAACCTTCCCCTGAGAGAAGCTGAGAGAGCCCGGGCCAGGCAAGGCAGGGGTGTGCAAAGCCTCTCCCAAAGTCCTGGGTTATTTTGGGAAGGCAGCAGCTCTGTGAGCACGCCTGTGCTCGAGGCAGCAGATGGAGGATGCATAATTTAAAATAGGAGTGACCAGAGGAAGGTTTTTCCATCTGTTTTCCAAGCAGTTGGACAAATCCTCTCACATCCGATGGGGCTCCCCCAGGAGCTGCACTTCCAATGGACAAGCTCTACAAACCCAAACCTTCACAGGTCCTTCCCTCCTCTCTGGCAGAGCACAACCCTCTCCTATCCATTCCAAGGACCTCTTGGGAGCAAGAATCCTAAACTGTCATGTTAGCCCTGTCGTCATCTGGGTTAGGGAAAAAACCCCAACATTTGATGTTGCCCAGGGAGCAACTTTATCTGCACCCTCACTCTGGTAGTCAAGAGCCCTTCAAAAAAAACAGTTTAATTGCAGTGTAGTCTCCAGTCCTTTCTGATCTGAGCACATGAACCACTCAGGGGAGATCTGACTCAGGAGATGGCTGGACATCTTTCACTGAAATGTCTGCATCTTCCCATGGAAAATCACAGAATCATAGAATGGTTTGGGTTGGAAAGGACCTTAAAGATCCTCTGGTTCCAAACCACCTGCCCTGGGCAGGGATATCTTCCACTAGACTTGAAATTATTTTGGAATGAGAGATATTTTGTGGGGAAGACATCTCAACACACAACTTTGGAGATCTTGAAGTGTGGCTTTGAGCAGCTTAGAATCAAGACTTCCAGACATCCCATTCATCCATCTTCTCTTTGAATGCCTCCAGACCCACTTTTACTCCATCAAATGATCATTTGGACACCAAAGATGCCATTCCTGCAGTGATGAGCTTCACAAGTCTATCCTCTGGGGGAGCTTTTGCCTCACCTCCCTCACAGAGACCAGCCCACATTCTCCTTTATTTCCAGTGCCTGCCTCCATCCCAAGGAAGTGCTTTTCCTCTAACGTGATTAGGTACTCACTGGCAAGCTGCCTAGAAAGCAAAAAATTGGGGTGGAAAAGTGGATTTTCCAGTGGTGAGAGCAGACTGCACACTGGTCTCACTTCAAAATGTTTGCGCAGCCGAAATGTCTGTGGCATGAGAGATGCAGCGAAAGAGATTCCTCCTCCTCATCATCTCCTCCTCCTCCTTCTCCTCCTCCTGCTGCTGCTGCAAGGACACATTTTCCATTAAGGAGGTTGATGAAGGTCATTGCTCACTCCAGATCCGTTTGGCCACTTGAAAGCCGCCGTGGACTATGATCCTTCTTACGCCTTTCGCAGCCTCTGAACCATCTGGAGAGCTCAGAAGAGGCATCTGTTCACTCTGGTTCCTTGCTGGGATGGAGATGGGAGCCAGTGGAGTTTATCCTGCAATTCTGATCCCACAGCATGGAGTCACCCAGAGCTGCTTTGGTCACGAACAGGATGTGGCTGGAACACGGGCAGGGGCAGAGATCTCAGTGAATCGATGATCTCACGGGTCTTTTCCAACCTAAATGATTCCGTGGAGGACTGAGGAGAGCAACACCATGCCAAGGGCATCACCACTGTCATGGATCTAAAATGGACAAGGTTGGACCAATGATCTCACGGGTCTTTTCCAACCTAAATGATTCCGTGGAGGACTGAGGAGAGCAACACCATGCCAAGGGCATCACCACTGTCATGGATCTAAAATGGACAAGGTTGGACAGGGCTTGGAGCAACAAGTGGGAGGTGTCCCTGCCCAGGGCAGGGGGTTGGATCGAGATGACCTTTAAGGCTCCTTCCCAGCCAAACCATTCCATGATTCTGAGATGATCCTGTGTGGGGCAGGAGGAGGAAAGGCACCGATGTAGTGACAACCGGTGACCCCGTGAAAACCTCAAAAGAACTTGTGCCCACCGTGAGAGCTGCAAGAAAGATCTACAGCACCTCCTCAGAAGCATGGCCCAACCTCAGACCTTCCTCTGGAGGTTTTTTCCAAACCTGTTTCTGACCCCTGCTCCCAGAGAGGGCCTGAAGTGTTCACAGCACGTTCCAAGCATTTTCCCAGCCTTCAGTGGTTCCTGACTACCAAACTAAATTCTTAATCCTCAGTGGGTAGTGAGTACATCCAGTCAGTCCTACACGTCACAATGCTTTAATTGTGGGGAGCTGATCTTTTCCTGTCCTCCTTTATCCCAGTTTTACCATTCCTCATGCTTTGTGCTGTCTAAACGTTGTCTTCTTCCCACTTGGATGCACTGCCCATCTTCTCAAGGTTCTTTTTGATGGAAAGGACCTGAGTGTGGACACCAAACCGCATCTAAGACCAGCGTGGAGCCCGTGTGAACCCTCCAGTCCCTCACTTTCACCCCGTGGGAGAAGAAACCAGCCAGTCTAATTCTCCCCCATCTGGCCTGGAGATTGGGAAGGACGATTCTGTCACAGTCCTCCTGGCTTGTGTTACCAGCTGATGTCCAGATAACCTCCAGTGCACATCAGCACTGCTGGAAACTTCAGGGAGGACCAGAG
Organism: Promerops cafer; assembly: GCA_013398275.1. Taxonomy (NCBI): domain Eukaryota; kingdom Metazoa; phylum Chordata; class Aves; order Passeriformes; family Nectariniidae; genus Promerops; species Promerops cafer. The sequence goes on along the minus strand of VZSE01008547.1, from coordinate 115,093 downwards.
GATGACCCTACAGAAGGCCTGGTCCTACCAGCTACCTCATCCAGGAACTGATGAAACGCCCAACAATCCCATTTTCCCTCGGCCTTCCCTTTGTTTTTTCCTTTTGAATGCTCGAGACAACCTTCTCCTGTGGATGAGTTGCTGACAGGGTTTATTTCCACTTTTTTTTTCTTTTCCTGGACCACGGAGCAAGTAGGTGCAGCTTCATGTATAAAATAACAGCTCATCATCTTTCAGCTCACTGAAAAAACTCTAATTGCCTCCGGGCCATGATGCTGGGAAGCAGAAACGTGGAAAAAACAACACAAAAAGGGAATTTTACCATAATAAATGTCAATGCACTTAAGGAGCACATGTTTGATTTCACTGGGCTCAGTTCCAGCGTGTGTTCTCTTAATTACCCAGAGCTGGGACCTCTCCTGGGGTGGATCGAGTGCCAGGGGCTGCATGAGATGGAGCTGAGTTGGGTCATTTTTCCTGGCTCCAGCTGCTTGGAAGTGTATTTCCTGAAGTGGCTGCCCTTTGGGAATGGGTTGTGCTCATCACTTTCAGGGGAGATGTTTGTTGTGAGGAGGGAAATTGAAAAGGATGGTTTTCCCTGGAAATGTCTGTCCCTGTAAAACGAAACGAGGAACAACCCCTGCTTGGAAATTACTTGTTTCTGGGGCTTATCACACTCATTTGACACCAGTGTTATCAGATTAGGGTCAGTCTGTTAGTGGCAGTTGGACACTATCAGAATAAAACAGCTCAAAGGCATTTCCAAGCTGGATGTTCCTCCCACGGGGAACATTCTTACTTTTCACCTTTCAACAGCAAACCCTCGCTCTGAACTTCTCAGGAGAAACTGCAACCTCCACCCTGTGCTGCTGCTGACCCTCAAAAGAAGGGGAAGGGATGCTCAGTGATCCCCAAAACTGATGTTCTGAGTTCCCTACAGGCACAGCAGCACCCAGCTCTTCCCACGGATTTCCTGCCCTGCAGCGCCTTGCTGCCTTGCCAGGGGAGAGTTTGTCCTAGGGAAGGACATTTTCCCTTTCCCTGGGAATTTTTACAGTGGGGAGAATGAGCTGGATGCAGCAGAGGCCTGGGGAGAACTGGGTAATGGTGGTGAGACTTCTGCCCTTCCTCGTGCCCTGGGGGATCGCTGGGAGCCTGGGGTGGCAAAGCAAACCAGAGCTTAGGGAGCTCATTTAGGAAATTGAATCTTTTACCTCTCCTCAGGAGGATTGCCTCCTCTGGCAGTCGTAGGCAGGAGCTGAACTGTCCTGCTCTGTGCCTTTAGCATCCCTACATCCTACATATATATATATATACAAATATATATAAAAATATATTTAAAAATATATAAATATGCAGATATATAAATATACAAATATATAAAATATATAAATCTAAATATTTATAAATATATAAACCTAAATATATAGTTTTATATAAAATATTATATAATATACAATATATAATATGGAT
>VZSE01008547.1:98359-113303 GCA_013398275.1 Promerops cafer | reverse complement strand
AGACGCTTGAGCGCATCCAGAGGAGGCAACAAGGCTGGTGAGGGGCTTGGAGCACAAGCTCTATGAGGAACAAGCGCGGGAACTGGGGTTGTTTACCCTGGAGAAAAGAAGACTCAGAGGTGACCTTACCACTCTCTACAGCTTCCTGAAAGGTGGTTGTAGTCAGGTGGGGGTTGGTCTCTTTCTTGAGGCAGCAACTGACAGAATGAGAGGTCAGAGTCTTTAAGCTGCGCCAAGAGAAATACAGACTGGATATTAGGAAAAAGGTTTTTACAGAAAGGGTAATAAAGTATTGGAATGGTCTACCTGGGGAGGTGGTGGATTCATCATCTCTGGATGTGTTTAAGAAAAGACTGGATGTGGCAGTTGGTGCCATGGTTTGGTTGAGGTGTTAGGGTTGGGTTGGACTCGATGATCTTGGAGGTCTCTGCCAACCCAGTGATTCTGGGATTCTGGGATTCTGGGATTCTTTCCATCCAGGAGCTGCTGGGATCAACTCCCCATCCCATGATGGTGACTACAGCTCCCCCTCTCACCCATTACTCACCTCTCCAATTCTGCTTTTCCTTTGCACCCAAACCCCCTTCAGTAAACCCTCCTTTCCCCTCAATCTCTTTTCCAGCCTGTAACACACTAAAACAGCTGTGCCAAATGCATTCCCAGGGCTGGAATGGCTGCAGATCCCGCAGTCTTGAGGGCTTTAGTGGGGCTGGTTGATGGCAACATCTGCCTTTCATGGCACACTAAAAGCAGAGGAGTGCCAGCACTGGATCCTGTGTGCAGCTGGACAGGGCAGGACTTGCCAAACTCCACATTAGAGGCCCAGGAGTTGAGGAGTTTGAAGACAGACACTGCTTTTGCTCACGTTTGGGCCTGGGGTTGTAGGTGGCTTTCCACCTGTGGGTAAGTTGTTTAAGCATCCAAAAAATTTCAGTACAGGATAACTCGCCCTGTCTTCATTTTAAAAAGCCAATAACACTTAACTCTGGTGAGAATTAGTCCAGGGGGCTTTCTAAATTTTTTCCCTCTCTTTTGGCACATTCCCTCTTGGACAGACTCCCCAGGGAATGGGCACAGCCCAAAGAGCTCCAGGAGGGTTTGGACAACACTCCCAGGGATGCACAGGGTGGGAATTTTGGGGTGTCTGTGCAGGGCCAGGAGTGGGACTGGATGATGCTGGTGGGTCCCTTCCAACTCAGAATATTCCATGATCCCATGAGGTTAAGTAGGTTGTCATCCAGCTTAAGAAAAACCCCAAATCCTTCTGATTTTCTTCCTGGATTCCAAGCCTCCAGAGGAAGGGCTTTGTTGTGACATGTGGTCAATTAAAAAAGTTCTTCAACAAGGCCAGGACAGTCCCAATCACCTATAGTTCTACCACAGCAGCTCTGCTGGACTTCTTGGTCTCTCCAGGTGTCCCCAGGGAATGTTCAACACTTGGTTGATTCAAGGATTTCCACATTTGCCTTGCCCACGATTTGCAAAATGCTGGACTGAAAGACACCTTGAGTAGGACTCATGAGATTCCACTGAAAATGTACATTTCAAAAGCTGGCCTGGACTCAAAATGTGGTAAAACATCAAATTATGGTTGAGCTCTTGGTAAGAAAGGTCTTCTCCGAGCCAAAGCCATTTATGTGGAATTATGAGCCCAAAGCAAAGCCAGCTGTGGGCTCGTAGGCCCTGGCTGGTTGTAGGATCACAATACTCCAGCTGTGTGTGCTCAAACCACCCCAAAACTGCACAAACATCAACTTTTTTGTGTTTCCTCTCTCAGAAAGAAATGGCGACCTGACGTTTGGGTGAAATCTCTGTTTGTCAGTCCTCGGACTTTGGCATGTGGTGCACCACCAAGTTTTCCACAAAATATCCCAGGGAAAGTGAAGAACCCTCAGGTTCTGGATCTTGGTGGGTACTGGTGGAGAAGAAGAACCCACCTAATCCCCCAGTTCATGTCCTTCCAACAGGATTAACCACTGACAAAGTTTGGTTCTGGCTGTTTGGAGTTAGTTCTAAGCAGCAGTTGGGGAAGTGGCATCTTGTGGAATGTGCAGAGATTTAAATTCCTCTGCACCCTCCCAGTGGCAAAGGCTGAATTCATTTGTGTGGGGTTTTTTTTTTGCCTGTAAGGGTGAAAGGGTGCGTGGTAGGAGGGGTCTGAGGAGAGGGAGGCAGGGTCAAATCCCTGAGGAGAATTCAACTCCTTCAGCAAAATAATTCCAAGTTTTCTCTGAATCCAGGCAGGACCACGGGAGATAATTCAGACCACTACGAATTCTCCTCAGAAGCCCTTTCTGCAAAGCTCCTTTCATTTCCAAGCTACTTTGGAGATAGGAAGGTACCAGGAGGATATTTTCAGCCTAACATGAAAGCACCATTTTTTCAAGTGAAGAAAAAGTATTTGAGATTTTCCCCCCCATCCTTTTCTGCGCACTGCCCAAGAAATGTGTCGTCAGCTCGTGCCCGTGCCAAACCTTCCTTATTTACATGTATTCCCAGGAGGGGATTGACTAAGCTTTCCATTACTCCACAGCATCTTGGCTCCTGCACAAAACCACTACAAGGCTTGGAGGACTGAAAATATATAAAGTTATACTGAAGGGGGGGTAGAGAAGTTGCTGTCGACTGAAGGTGACTTTGTTTTCCATCCTAATCTTGCTAAATAAATTAATTTTGCAATTTCGAGTGGATCCCAGGAAGGATTCTTCCTAAATCTGGGAAGTTATGACTTGATCCAGCACTGCTGCAAATAAATGACCTGTGCTTCTAAAATCTATTGATTTTTTTTCCTCACTTGACCCTTTTTCTGCCTGGAAATCGTCCCACCAGGTCCTGAACTCTGCTACCTCCTGGCAGAAAAATCTTCCATCCGAGTTGCAATAAACACAATTATTTTTGGCTTCATTGTATTTCTAAGAGAGCCACGAAGGACATAAATTCAGTTATAAAACCCCAGGATATCCGAGAGAGGCGAAAGAGAAAAGCGCCGCGTGTGGCAAATACGGCCTGACAGCTGCAAAATGAATAATTCCTGACTACCAAGGAATCAGAGCAGAAATCAGCCCCAGCCACAATCCCGGGGTCGTAAAGGAAAGGATTTCAGGGACCTGGGAAGCAAGTTTATCACCACGTTGCACGTTTTCCATCTCTGCTGTCACATCAAGCCAAGCCCTGTCCGTTCTCCATGCCAGGGTGTCCCAGGCTGGGATAACTTTGCTGCAATTTCCCCCTCGTGGCAGTGGCAGCTGTTCTGCTCCTAATCCGGCTGACACCACGAGTGCCTTTAATTAACAAGGAGGGAACAGGATGAATTACACCTCGAGGTCTGAGTCATTAACAATTGAGAGCATTTAGACGAGGCGTTTTCCCTGCAGGGTGGTGTTATTATTAATTATCATGATCCGGCGGGCTGATATTCCTCGGGATCCATGGCAAGGTATTAAATATTGCAGGGGCATGATTTGTGCAATTCAGTCCACAAGAAAGGTTTAGAATGATGCTGGTTCCTTTAGGACCTGGCATTTTGGATGTTCCCAAACTTTGCCAGTCCCTCTGGCTGCTGGGGAGGAGATGCCCAGCTCCCAGTGATCCCACGGCTGACCAAACACGTTGTGCTTCATGAATAAAACATAGATATTCTGCTGAATGATTAATCAGCATGCCAAGGATGGGAAATCCCTAATTTCAGGTATATATATATATATATTTACTTTTTTTTCAGGGCTTTATAGATGGATGGCCAGCACAGCTGAGGTGTCAGAGGGATGCGTTGGGTAGAAAGGGATCATCCTTTCCTCATCCTTGTCCTGGAGCTCCACACTGATGGAACTAGGAGCTAAATCCTGTGTGGGTTGGAGATTCTGTGTTTAATTTGTGGGTTCCACCAGCAGAGATTGAAAGGGAGCCTGATCCCAGCTTTTGGATTGTGTCTGCACTAATTCTTCCACAGGGTCTGCACTAATTCTTCCCTAAGTCACTTGGCTGCAGGAAAAACTGCTTTTATTTATTTATTTATTTATTTATTATTGTGACCTTTCCATGCTTACAGGGGGCCTTTAAGAAAGATGGGGACAAACCTTCCAGCATGGCCTGTTGCAACAGGACAAGGGGTGATGGTTTTAAACTAAAAGAGAGTCAATTTAGATTTAAAATAAGAAAGAAGCTTTTTTGTTGTGAGGCTGATAAACACTGGCACAGGTTGCCCGGAGAAGCAGTGGCTGCCCCATCCCTGGAAACACTGAAGGTCAGTTTGGATGGGGCTCTGAAGATGACCCTGCCTGTGGCAGGGGGACTGGACTAGATGACCTTTAAAGGTCACCTGTCAGCCAGGTACTCATTTTCAGAGATTTTCCAACATTCACTAAAGCATTTTGAAAACCTGCACTGCCTTGAGTTTCTCAGTGCTGCTCCTTAAGGAATTTTTCAGTTTGGGGTCCTGCTTTGCCCCCAGCACCCAGCTCGATCTGAATTGACAAAAACACGTCGGTTCCAAGCTCGTTTTAAACTGCAGTCTCTCAAACCTCTTCTTTCCTTCCCAAAACAAAGTCTGAAATGCCTTCACCTCCGTGGCTCCCTGCGATGCTGCGTGTCCTGCCTCACTGCACATTACCCCAGCAAGCTTTCTCTCAGCTGCAAACACCACTGCCAATGATTCTGTACCATCAGCTGGCTCACTGGCAGAAACGCGATGGCCAGAGAGAGGCCACAAACTCCCCGTGCTACTTCAGCACCAGCTCTGCGTTGATTTTGGCCAGGAAGCCAAGGAGCAGAGCCGTGGTCCATCCCTCTCCCTGCTGGGGTTGGAGAGTGACCCACGAATTTTGGGCAGGCAGCACCACACGAGATTCCTGCGCCAAGCGAAACGCTCAGCTCGCCTTCCTGCCGTCCCTCCTCCTCTCACCCACACACCCACTCACACTCGCTTTATTTAAGCCCCCAGAGAACCAACCAGGAGAGAGAGAGGAATAAAAAAAATGATCTCTGAGACAACGTGGAGAAAGCCAAGTGGTTGTGGCCAGAGAGTTTGCAGTGCCCAGCAAGGGGAGGCTCAGGATGTGGTTGGGACCACACCAGGGGGTGCAAACGGCTTCTCCACCACTTATCTCAGCGAGGCAGAGCTATCACAACTCTCCCACACACCAGCCCTGCAGGGTCTGAAACACAAAACGGCCTCAGACTTAAAAGGGAATTATTTATTTACCCTGCTGCGAGATGTTTTTAATTAAGGCTGCGGCCAGAACTCCGCCCGGTGTTCGTAACCAACATTGAGATGCCTCATTAAGGATTCAAAAGCCTCTGAAATTTGGATGGGCTGTTCAGCAAAGTGATGCTGATTATTGTAATTGAATTGGGTAGGATTAAATTTCTGGAGAGATGTCCTGGCTGAAAAGGACTCAGTGGCCCACTGACCCTCCAGTTGAGCCCTGTATTTCCTACAGAGAGCAGGAAGGTCTCAGAGGTCTCAAACCTCTGGAATCCTGGAAATCTTCAGCACCACAAAAATATCAACAGCTGAGTGCTCCTGACCACAGGGAAGGGTTCAATGCTATCTCCAGGTTCAGCATGCACAAAAAAAAAAGGGGGGGGATAAAACCAAATTATTCCACACTTTTGGGGCCAGTCTGAGCCACTTGGTGAATCTGCCCCATGGTTTGAACCTCCATGATTGGCGCTATCAAACATCATAGGGGGAGTGTGCAATAATTAACTCAGTTCAAAAAATCTCACAAAACCTATTCCTGGCTGGAATATGGAGGGAGGAATATAATCCCAGCCCACTCTGAAGCACTTTACATCAGGCGAGGTTTTCTTTTGCAAGCCTCTGTTTCCGTTTTGATGTGATTTTAAAATAAAAAACATATAATCTAAAGTGTTACAGCAATTTTTCATGTGTTGGAAAACCACAATGAGCAAATATTTTAGGAACAGTTGCTCTAAGGGGAAAAAAAAAGAAGGTGTGGGGAAAAAAAAGAAAAAGCAAGGATTTTCTTCAGGGGAAAAAAAAAATGCTTTTTCACCCAAAGCCCATGTTTGGCCTTTTCCTTGAGAAAGGGGGGGAAAAAGACACAGTTCAGTAAGAGCTGAACATTCCAAAGGGTGTGAAATGAGCTGGCGTGAGCATGAGCCGTGTTCCGACTCTTTTATAGTCTCAAGTCACCTCATAGCTCTGTTTCTTTTCATCTCTGAGACAGAGGAAACAATTTGTACAAATGATTGCTCGGAGAAAGGCCACAGCAATTTGTATATGCTAATCAGGTTGTACCTGCCAATCATGCCTTATTTTCAGTAGTATCTGTGGTTTGCGAATGCACAGAGTCAGAGCAGGGGATCTATTCATAGACACAAGCCAAAATAGATGTATTTTCTCTGCTCAGAGGCATCACAAAAGCATCCTCCCTAAAATTATGCAACCATTTGCTATTAGCAGTGATTCACGGATACCAGCCGGAATAAATATATAAATAGATAAAGCTGATCTCTGGGACATTCCTGAGTCATCTGGAAGCCAACCTTTGCTTTTGGGGGACAGGATGACCCAGCTTTCCCCTCTGTCAGTTGTACTACTGTGAAAATTGGATGTGTGTGTGTGTCTGTGCCTGGCACAAGCTGGAAAACAGCATTTGCAACCTTGCAAGGAGATGCACGGCCAGAATTGATACCGAGGCAAGAATTAATACCCAGGCAAGAATTAATACCAAGGCAAAAATGAACATCAAGGCAGAACAGCTCAAATCCTCCAACTCATCCCTTCTTTTCAGGCTGATCCTGTATTTCAGTTGAGTCACGCTAAAGGGGCCCCATTTATGACAGCAGCTCCTGCTGATGCTCAAAACCTTGGGAAGCACTCAGCACTTTGGAAAGCTGGTCAGAAAGGGGAAATTACTGCTTCCTTCAGAGCTGTTGGTGGCACCAGCTCTGGCTCTGTGTAATTCAGGGCTTGGAGAAAGGGATGGTCCTGATGACAACGGGCCACGAGGGTTGTTGTTGCTCTGAGCACGGCGCAGAGCCCTGGGAGCCCACATCCAGCTGGCTTGGTGCCCCCAAAGCTGTGAGCTTCCTGCATTTCCTCGCCTCCCTCCCCTTCTGAAAGAGGAGAGGGCTGCCAAGGGCTGGGAGAGGAGGCTTAGAGAGAGACCAGCAGGATCTGCTTGGGATAACCACGCCTCAGGCTTCAGCAGCTTCTGAAGAGCAGCAGACAGAGCCAGGGGTAAGGTCTGGGAAGGCTTCAGGCTGATTTGATCCTTTTTGCTGCTGAGCTGAGGAGCCCTGGTGACTCCAGGGCTCAGCCATGGACCAGAACAGGGAAAAGGGGACCTGAGGATCCCCCAGCTGCCTCCCTGACTCAGAAAGTCACTGCACATGGCCATGAGGGCAACAGAATGAGGGAATAGCAACAGGCTGCCCAGGGAAGGGCTGGAAACACCATCCCTGGGAGTGTTCGAACGTGGATGTGGCACGTGGGGACAGGGTGGTGCTGGGTCAGTGGCTGGACTCGATGGTCTCAGATCTCTCCGACCCTGAGTGAATCTCTGATTGCATGAAACTGCTCCAGCAGGCCTGGTTTGGGAAAGCTGCCAGCCAAGTCTTTCCCTGGAGCAGTTCCACTCCGGCAGAAATGCCAAGGAAAACATCGGCGGCACGGAGGCCTGGCCAAAAGCCTGGGGAGAGCCCCCCTCCATCCTGCTACTGGTGCTGCTTGGCTGTGTCACCATCCATCACAGGGGCTCTGGGAGAGGTGAAAGTGAATTTACTCACCCACACGAATTGCTGATTTTCCTGTGCTGATTTTCCTGCTCCAGCGTGTGTCTGAGAGCAGCTATTTATGAAATTTTTAAGCCCAAAACTTTAAGTTTTTGCTGCCTTACGGAGCATGGCCTCAAGCTGTGACTGGAAGTGAGTTTGGCTCTCGACTGGACTGCAAAGAGCCGAGCTTTGGGGTGGAAATCTCAGCTAATGCAGCAGCCACAGCAGCAAGAGCTCAGTTCATGCTCCATGCCACCAGCCTGCCAGGGACAAACAGCACCTCCCTTAGCCTGGCCTGGTCCAGCCAGGGATCTCAAAGCAGATTGCAAATAAAAGTCTTGGAAGCTTCCTGGAGAGCTTGGCCATGGCTCTTGATCAAGCACTTGGTCTCTTCTGGAGTGGGATAAATCTGCTGTTAGAGGAGCTCTTTCAGAAACGTGCACACAGCCAAAACAGGGATGAAAAAATTCCCTGGTTGTGAAAGAGCTGACACAAGGTCAGATTTTTCTATCAGAGCCCCAAGCCTCCGTTTTCTCCTCTTTTTTTTCCTCCCTGCTCTCCCCTCCAGGTCCTACTGAAGCTGCCTCTCCTCCTGGGCTCTGGTTTCCAACACGGAGCTCCCTCACAGCCACCTCCACCTCCCAGCTCAGCTCCACCACCCTCCAGCTGCTGCTCTCTGCTCCTTGGTCCTTATTCCTTCAGATTTCCTGACCCAAATGGCACCTCCTTTCTCTGAGAGATGAGTTTCCACACCACACCCATCCCAGCCTGGCTTCTGCCCCAGCCTTGCTTTTCTCTGCAGTGGCAATGCTTGAAGTTCCTCAGCCAGCTTCAACCAGTGCCCAAGAAATGTCCCTGCTGCCCGTGGAAACCCAGAACAGGCGAGATTTGCATTAAAACTGCTGGGTGGAAGTCTGTAAACTCAGACTTTGTGGGAAGACAGGTGAAGTTTAGGCTGGAAAAGATGTTTGTGATGGTGTCTGAGAGGGTGGATAGAAGTCTCCATCAGGGACCATGCAATTGGCTAAAGGATTATTGTACCAGCTCAGCACTGATATTTCACCCAGGATCCCAAACATTTTAAATTATCTGAAGAGGGAGGGGGATGAAATTGGGCACCCAGCTTAATTCTTAACTGGAAAAACCAATAGAAATCCAGGTCGCTGAGACCCAGACACAAAGCCTGGACACCAAACTCCCCTGCTGAGCAAACAGACTTTTACCAAGGCACAGCCTTGCCCCTCTCTGTGCTTCTGAAGCCATATGACATTTTTCCAGACTTTGTCTCCTCCCATCCCATCACCAATCACCAGTCCCAGACAAATCTCCACCAGCAGATGCTTCCCACCACATCAGACTTTTCCTGGCATTGGAGGTGGGAAAGGAACCCAGGCAGAACCCACCTCTCAGACAACCAATGTCACAAGGAGGGAGACAAAAACCAGGGAGGACACCTTTTTTTTTTTGCTTGTCTAGAAAGTGGCAGGAAGACTTTTTGCCTCCCAAATTATGAGTCAGATGAATTAGGATGACCCAGGTCTCCTCTCCAGGCCTGTCTTTACCTGTCAGCTGGATTTTGCTTGTTACAGTGCAAAGCTGGCCTCTGAGGGTTTGAGTATTCAAACAAGAACACAACAAAGGCAACGAGAAACAACAGAGCAAGCCATGTCTCAGACAGGTAATGCTACAGGGAGAAGGATGAAAGGAGGGGAGGGAGCTTCTTTTTGCTTGTCTGGAAAGATTTATTTATAGCTCTGCCACGGCTGTGTGAGGGCAGGGCTTTGACTCCAGGCAGCCAAAGAGGTTAAAACCAGATGTTTCTTCCAGTTTCCCATTAACCACATGTCTTAGGGTGCAGTGCAAGATGTGGCCAGGGCTGTGTATTCCACTGCCACCTGATCAAACCAGCTGGGGCACTTTTCTTTATCTCTCCCACAGCCAATCCTCCCTCAGGGAAATCTCTTCTGTCCATGGCCATGGAGCCTCCCTGCATGGCTGATCCAATTCCATCGTCCCATGGGAGATGCTCCCCCAGGGGAGGAGCCAGGAATTCCTGCCTGGATAGAATCTGACCCCTGGCACACCCCAGCAGCCTTTTCCCCCTGCATTCCCAGAGGAGCAGCTTTCTCCTCCACTGCATTCCCAGAGGGAGCCCAGGCCCATCCACAGCACCCCTGGAGCTGCAGAGGAAACTCCACCCTTGGCCAGGACCCTGCTCCAGCAGAGCCACCTCTGCCCCTGCAGGGGGATTGCAGCCCCCATGGGATGGGGCTGTGCCAGCCCCCTGCCCAGCAGGGTGTCAGGGGGGATTCTGACTCTGCCAGGGGTTTCTTTTTGTACCATTGCATTTGTATTTTTAATTTTCCTAGTAAAGGACTGTTATTCCTATTCCCATATCTCTGCCCAAGGGCCTCTTAATTTCAAAATTATAATAATTGGGAGGGAGGGGGTTCACATTTTCCATTTCAAGAGAGGCTCCTGCTTTCCCTGAACCTGTCTGTTCAAACCAAGACACCGCGTCAGCTTTGCCAGATTTGCAAAGAATCTTTACAACATCAGGTGCTCAAGGACAGTGCCTTGCTCCATTGATCACCCCCAGTGTTTGGGCACTTCCACGGGCTCTGCACACCAGCCTGCAATCCAACAAGGAGAGGCATCTTTGGGACAGCTTCCCACTCAGGGAACAGCCTCTGGAGAGTCCTGTGTTGATGCATTTGGGCTTCACTCCTTGGGTCTTGCACTGCCAGGGGCTGTTCACACCAGGTGGACACAAACCCTGAGGAGAAAAGCAGAGCCACTCTCCAGAGGGGCTTCTCTCCTCGGGCCCAAGTGTCCTTCACCACAAACACCCACATTTATGGAATCACAGACTCAGAGGATGGTTTGGGATGAAAGGGATCTTAAAGCTCATCCAGTCCCACCCCTGCCATGAGCAGGGACACCTTCCACTATCTCAGGTGGCTCCAACCCCATCCAACCTGGCCTTGGACACTTCCAGGGATCCAGGAGCAGCCACAGCTTCTCTGGGCACCCTGTGCCAGGGCCTGCCCCCCCTCCCAGGGGAGAATTCCTCCCCAATATTCCACCTAGCCCTGCCCTTCTTCAGCCTCAGGCCATTCCTCCAATTTAGCCCATTCCTGGTTTTAGTCTCCTTTCAAAAGATGCAGCCCAGCTCTTTCTGCCACAGGACCTTGTTTCCCCAGCTAAGAATCCACATTTCAATCATAATTCCTGCCCCCTGTGTGCTGTTTTCCCACAGCGTGCAGCAAGTGATTCTCTCCAGTCCTCAAGGGGCTCACCCAGAGATGCTGAGATATGTAACATTTATTGGGATGGAAGTAAGGAAAAAAAAACCCCTTTTGTGCAATTATGTCTAGGCACACATTTATGGATGCACGTCTCCCACGCCCTGCCAATCACACCGTGCTGTCTCCAGTTCCTACAGAGCCTTACACTCCCTGATCACAAAAATAAGCAGCAAAGTTAACTCCAATAATGAGCAGTCACTGAGAGTGGGTTCAGCTCCCTAAACACAGCCCTGGGAAAGGCTCTGGGCTCTCCCAGCTGACCCCCAGCAGTGTCTCCATCAGAGGGAGAGCGTCCCACAAACCCTCTGCTGCAGCTGAGATGGCTCAGGGACCCCAGGTCTTCTCCAATGGCATTAGGACACCTCTCTTCAGAGAAACAAATACCACCGTGGCTGTGGTTTCACTTCTCAGACATAGACTTGTTGGAATGACCCAGAAGAGGCCATGGAGATGCTCCAAGGGCTGGTGCCCCTCTGCTCTGGAGCCAGGCTGGGAGAGCTGGGGAAAAGGCTTCAGGGAGAGCCCAGAGCCCCTTGCAGGGCCTAAAGGGGCTCCAGGAGAGCTGGAGAGGGACTGGGGACAAGGGATGGAGGGACAGGACACAGGGAATGGCTTCCCATTGCCAGAGGGCAGGGTTGGATGGGATATTGGGAGGGAATTGCTCCCTGTGAGGGTGGGCAGGCCCTGGCACAGGGTGCCCAGAGAAGCTGTGGCTGCCCCTGGATCCCTGGAAGTGTCCAGGGCCAGGCTGGATGGGGCTTGGAGCAACCTGGGCTAGTGGAAGGTGTCCCTGCCCATGGTAGGAGGTTGGAACAAGATCATCCTTAAGGTTCCTTCCAACCCAAACCATTCCATGATTCTGTGATAAGATCACACCAGGAGAGCTCTTCAGCAATGATGCAACTACGACAGCAAATGCATAACTGGCTGATGAAAATGCATCATTTTGTGCACGACGGAAAAAGCAAATCTCTTTTCCTCTGGATTCCTCTTTGAAGTAACTCCCATCAAATGTGGGGCTCGAGAGCTGTTTGGGAGCACAGGCAGAGGAGCTGCTGTTGTTTTGGGGCAGGATCCCTCTGCCCCCTCTCAAGTATTTTACCACAGATGTCTCCCCTGCTGCCTCACTCCACTGCCAGCAAAGACAAACCCACATTTCCTGGGCACAGTGAGACACACATCAAAAGCCCAACAAATTGTCCTGTCAGTGACTTTTTCACCCCATGGGCCACAGCAGGAGCTCAGGGTCAGAAGCTCAAGGAGATGCATTTCCCAGCCAGGCATTTGTTGTAAAGCAAAGTGAGCACCCCGAGGTGCCCAGAGGAACCCGAGGTGATACCCATGGATGTCACTCAGGGCTGTTTTCAGGCTTAGTGGCTTCACTCTTTTATCCCTGGCCTTTTCCACACCTTGCAGAGGACTCAGGACAAAGTTTGGATCAAATTCTCAATTACTGCTGCTCCCCCCAAGGATTTGGGGTGCCCTGATCTCCTAACACTCCGTGCTGATGGAGTTCACCTCAGTGACTGCCACCACGCAGATTTCAAATCCACAGACCTGTGGGGACAGAAGATTTGAAATTGGCCCATTTTGTGTGATTTTAGATGGTGAATGCAGCCAGGAAGCCAGGGAGAAGGGGAAATAAGTCCAAAGAGCAAGGCATGGCCCTCAGCAGCCTTTGCTGGGGTGTGATGGATGCTGTATTTGTACAGATCAATGATCCATGGCACTACAGAACAAATTCATTACAAGAAATGCCTGATTTTAACTGTGAACCTCCGCTCCCTTGGGTCTTCATTTTTTTTCATGAATATTCTTAACAAAATACACATTTTAGGTTTCCCCCTCCCTGGCTTGGCCACCCTTATCTCATCAGGTCTGTGAAAACAACTCACCAGCTCATTTTTTGGCTGGACAAAAACCCCAGCCCAGTCCTTTGGACAGTATTTCACGAGGAGCAGTTAATCATCTTAACTGCTCCTGCCTTCCTGAATAAAAGATTGCAGTGCTTGTGCTTTCATCTCGGTACAACTGGAGAGGGAGAACCCTCCAGCTCATCCTGTGAATCCCCTCATTCCTTTTTACATTTCAAAAGGCAGCTATTGTGCAAAAATACATCTTAAAAGCCCCAGAGCACTGGGGGTTTTTGCTTTATTTTCCCTTCCCAGCACCTCAGTGGATTTCATCTAACAAACTGTCACCTTCAGCTGGGGTTTGGGCATAATGGGTTTTGCTGCTTGGGTTTGGGTTTTTTTTTCCCTAGCAGTCCAAATCTTTGCTTTTTAAGCCTTTGGTGTGTCTGGGATTCGTCTCCTGGGCTTTCCTTAGGTGGGGTCACTGGCACAAGATCTGTTATAGGTGGAGACCTGAGATGCAGAGACTCTGTCCCAGATCTCCTGAGGTGTTCTGCCCACCCAAGCCCAGTCCTTCTGTCACCTGGGCTTGGTGACCCACGGTGGCTCAGAGGACTGTGCCCACATTCTCGCCATTTTAACCTCATGATCAAACTCAACACCATCTCATGAGCATTTTTATCTTTGCATCTCCATCCGACCATCTTCTGTATTTTAGCTCCAGCCTGGCCACGTGCAGCCTCCTCCCAATCCATATTTCTTTCTCTGGGGAAATGCTGGACCCCTTTTCCTTACTCTTCATCACCACCTGAGTGCATTTTCTGTTGTTTAATCTCCCTTTTTGAACCCCAGCCTCCAGCCCAGTCCTCAAGCTTTGCTCCATCCCAAACTGGTCTGGGGAAGAGCTGTTAGATAATAATAAAAGCTGGAAGCTGAAGCTGCAGGAAGGATTTGCCCTTGGAGGAGATTTCTGCAGCCACACGAGGCAAGGCTCAGATGGGTCCCACGAGAAACCTTCACTGCAGGAAGGACAGCAGTGGTTCATCTGAGCATCACCAAACTCCTCAGTGCTCCACTCCTCCACGGCAGCCGAGCTGTGGGACCTGCACATTCCCAGAAAACCAAGACAAAGGGTCACAGGAAGCTCTGAGTGCCTCTAAAAGCCCCAGGCTCTGTGCAGCGAGCTGAATTTTTAATATCCAGCACCACTCCTGGGGCTGCCCGTGCCCACGTTCAGTGCAGGGGTGTTGCAGAGCAAATGTCTTGCAGAAAAAAAATCTCTCTTCACATGTCCCCGAGCCAAGGCGGTGAATGAGCTCTTCTGGTGCCCATCTCCTGTCTCTGTTAAAAATAAAGATTTTTGTGAGTGCAACCAAGTATCTACAAGGGCTTCCATGAGGTTTAGGGATGGAAAGAAACAAGGGAGGCTGTGAATTTGTTGTGTTGTGGCAGCTTTGCTGTTGAACACCAGGAATAAACTGGGGTGGCTCCAGCCATGGCTGACACCTCCCAAGGTCCAACTCTGCCCTTAACAACAGCAACCTCTGCACGCAGTCGTGGAATCATGGAGTTATTTCAGTTGGAAAAGGTCTCCAAGGTCATCAAGTCCAACCTGTGAACAGTCCCCACCTTGTCCCCAGCCCCGAGCACCGAGTGTCACATCCAGGCCTTCCTTGGACACCTCCAGGGATGGGGACTCCAACACTTCCCTGGGCAGATCCAACGCCTGACCAACCCTTTCCATGAAGAAATTCCTCCTGATGCACAAAATTCTTCCTGATGCCCAAATATGTTGCTTCTTCTGGTCTAAATGTGTTTATCAGAGATGTCCCTGTAACCACACTTGGAGAAAAAAAATAAAATAATTGATCATTTGTGACACTGAGAATCAAGTTCTTAAAAAGCACCTGGAATCTAGAAATGTTATTTTATTTTATGTTATGTTATTTTATGTTATGTTATTTTATTTTATTTTATTTTATTTTATTTTATTAATTTTATTTCATTTTATTTTAATTGTTTTATTTTACTTTGTTTTAT
>VZSE01008547.1:32742-97348 GCA_013398275.1 Promerops cafer | reverse complement strand
CAGAGCCCCTTGCAGGGCCTAAAGGGGCTCCAGGAGAGCTGGAGAGGGACTGGGGACAAGGGATGGAGGGACAGGACACAGGGAATGTCCTCCCACTGCCAGAGGGCAGGGAGAGATGGGATATTGGGTAGGAATTCTTCTCTGTGAGGGTGCTGAGGCCCTGGCACAGGGTGCCCAGAGAAGCTGTGGCTGCCCCTGGATCCCTGGAAGTGCCCAAGGCCAGGCTGGACGGGGCTTGGAGTAATCTGGGCTAGTGGAAGGTGTCCCTGCCCATGGCAGGGGGTGTCACTGGATGGGCTTTAAGGTCCTTTCCAACCCAAACCATTCTGTGATTTTCTGTCTTCCCTTGATGGGTTTTATAGGGAAATATTTGCCCCACCCCCTGCTTGGTGCAAAGGAACTCAGGAACTAAAATTTGTAACTTCTGGAAATGAAAAGCTACAAACTCTTTTGTTTATCCTTCATTATAATCTCCCTTCTATTATCCTTTTTATAGATTGTCCTTTTTCTTTTCTCTGTTATCCTTTTTTTCCCTTCTCCCTCCATTGATCCCCATTACCTGCTCCTCCAGAGGCACAAACCTCTCCCCAGACAAACAGCCTCAGTTTGGAGATCTGCTGGTTCTATTTCAAACCCCAACATTTACCCTAAAACCAGTTTGATTTCTCTCCCAGGTGGTTTAACAGAATGTCCTACATCTACCTACAAACCTTGACCAGCAGAGAGAGATCTAAATATGGGAAAAATCAGGGATTCTCTGTCGAAGTTGAGCAATTCAAGGTGAAAGCACTGAAATTCCCTTCCTCCTCCACTCCTACACCTCACCATAAAGCTTAAAGGGACATTTCAGGCCTGGAAGTGCCTCTGTGTGACCAGACAGCAGCTGAAAAACCAGGGGAAGCTGCCAGGATCTCCTGCCACTGGTGGTTTTATTTGCACCATCATTCCCAGCTGCCATCCCACATCCCAACTCTCCGAGGCTGAACGAGCCCGGCGCTGGACTTCTGCACGCCCAGGCGAAAACATCATTTTCCTGTTTAAAAAGGACTTGATTACATTAAAAGACCCTTTGAGGATGGAGACTCCCTAGGCAGGAGGGAGCCAGAATTCCCGGGTTCCTCTCCAATCACTGTGCAGTGCTAAATCGAGGTTTTCCAGCCTCTTGGAGAAATTTGTAGGCGAGGCACCGGAAAGGCTCCGGAGGCTGCCGTGGAATTTTGATGCTGTTCATCCATTATGGGTGAAGAGGTTTATGTAAGAGTCTTTCCCTGGCGTTCATCTGAGGCCAGGCTGTCCCGGGCTGCAGATGGCAGCTCACAGAGCACGGGACGAGGGAGCAGGGGCAGGAGGAGGGAGAAGGGACACAGAGCTGGGATCGCTGCTTTTCTCCTGACAGCTTGGGAGCACTGAGCTTCCCAGAAACAATGACAAAAAAGCCTCTAGCACTTAATAAAACCTTGTCCTCCCTGGGAGGTACATCCTTCTGTGTGAAATATGCATAAAGCCTCTGTTTGGACATGGATCATGCTGTGTTTTTTGGATGCAAGAACACCTCTCCCTGTCAGCTTTGCACCTGGTGGATAGAGGGACTTTCCATGCAAGTACTTCCCTCGCATCCTCTTGGATAATGCTCTGACCACATTTCCCCTGTGGCTGGTGAGCCAGCCAAGCCTTGCTTGCTCTGCTCTCTTTAAACAGGAGGATTAATTAAGCCGGGGAGTTTGCTAATGCACTGTTAGATCTGTCCACAGACAAGGCAGGGAAACGAACCACAGTTAATTAGCAAAGGTGTCATTAATAAAACAACCGGATCAGAACCTGCCTGGATGGATAATCTCTGACTGCCCCTCAGCTCAGCCCTAGAAAGCTTTGTGAGAGTGGCTTTGGACATCTCTTTTATTTTCTCCTCTTGACTCTGCCATCCAGCACGAAGGGTTTCCACATATTTGTTCATTCTCCTGCAGGGACAACAAACAGACAAGGGAATGTTGACCATGTCCTGCTGACACCCTGCCTGTGTTTGCAGAGCCCTCAGGGCCTGGCTGCTGGAGAAGCTGGAGTGTTTCCATGTCTCCTGCTTTTGGGTAGGGCATGGGAAGTGTTCAAAGCCCTGGAAGGGTCTTCTGGCTGTCCACGATGCCCTGACAGGAGGGAGGAGACAGGTGGGGCCGGGCTCTGCTCCAAGGGAACAGGGACAGGGGGAGAGGGAACGGCCTCAAGCTGTGCAAAGGGAGGTTCAGATTGGATATTGGGAACATTTCTTCATGGAAAGGGTGTCCAGCCCTGGCACAGCTGCCCAGGGCAGTGCTGGAGTCCCCGTCCCTGGAGGGATTTAAAAGCTGTGTGGATGTGGCACTTGGGGACACGGTCAGTGGTGGCCTTGGCAGTGCTGGGGGAATGGCTGGACTTGATGATTTTGGAGCTCCTTTCCAAACCAAGGAATTCTCTGATTCTACAGTGGAAAAAGAGGGCCACAGGGAGAGAGGCCACCACTTTTTAGCAGATCTGCCCACAGACAAAGCCCTTCACAGTCAAAGACCCTCAAAGTCAACAGGACATCTCAGCATCCCTTAAAAAGCCAAGGATTGGTATAAACACACAGGACAGGGGTGTCACTGCAAGGTGTCCCCTGAGGAGCCCCATCATAGCTGGACCAAATCACAGAGACTTCACACTCTCCTGGTGCACAGTAAATCCCATTTCCAGCTGCCCTTCCTGTAACACCCACACAGGGACAAGCCCCTTCCAGTCCCTCTAAAGCCCATTTCCATGGGAAGTGGCATTATTCCAGGTGAAGCTGCCCCTCGAGGAGTAGAGGACTTTGTGCCTGTGGCCAGCAGGAGCAGGGAGGTCATTCTTCCCCTGTGCTCGGCCCTGGTGAGGCCACACCTCAGTGCTGTGTCCAGCTCTGGCCCCTCAGTTTGGGAAGGACGTGGAGACGCTCGAGCACGTCCAGAGGAGGCAACGAGGCTGGTGAGGGGCTGGGAGCACAAACCCTGTGAGGAAGGGCTGAGGGAGCTGGGGGTGTTCAGCCTGGAGAAAAGGAGGCTCAGAGGTGACCTCATCACTCTCTGCAGCTCCCTGAAAGGTGGCTGTGCTCAGGGGGGTTGGTCTCTGTCTCCAGGCAGCACTGACAGAACCAGAGGACACAGCCTTGAGCTGCACCAAGGGAAATCCAGGCTGGGTATTGGGAAAAGTTTTGTACAGAAAGGGACATAAAGCACTGGAATGGTCTGCCCGGGGACGTGGTGGAGTCACCATCCCTGGGTGTGTTTAACACAGACTGGATGTGGCACTCGGTGCCGTGGTTTAGTTGAGGTGTCAGGGCTGGGTTGGACTTGATGATCTTGGAGGTCCCTTCCAACCCAGTGATTCTGTGATTCTGTGATTCTGTGATTCTGGGATTCTGGGATTCTGGGATTCTGGGATTCTGAGCTGCCCGTCCTGTGCTCTGTGTCTGCTCCCACTGTGACTCTGAGCACTGCTGCAGATCAAAACATCTTCACTGTGGTCAGCAGCAGCTGCATCTTTGCTCTCCCTTCTCCCCTCAGAGGTTTCACTGCTTTTAGAAGTTCTCCAGAGGTAGAAGTGTGTCAATCTGCATCACCTTCCACCCAGTTTGAGGCTCCCAGCACATCCACCAGAGTGGGTATTCCCAAAATACGTGGCGCTCACTGAAGCAAGAGCGAAGCTGAGACGTGGCGGAACAGCTCCTGTGCTTTCCAGGATTTTCTCATCTTCACAAATTTCACCAAGTGGCCTTGAAATATCTCAAGACTGCAAACAGGAGAATGGAGGATAAAACCTCAGCCTAGGGAGAAAGTGGCTGCTCATTTTTCCTCCTCATTTGCTCCTCCCATGAGTTGTTCTGTCTTTGCTCCGGGATTTCCTGTCCTTTCCTGTATACAGGAATTTCCTGTACCAACCTCTAGGTTTGTCTACGCCTTCTTCAGATTCCAGGACAGCTTGTTGTATCCACTGTGACATCCAAAAATTCAGCTGGAGGTTTAGCCCCCTCGGCTGAGCTGACTTTGTGTCTCAACATGCCCCTGACACCTCTGGACAGGTAAACCTGACTTTTAACACTTTTGCTGCCTGAAAAAAAAACTATCCTGAAAGCACAATGCTTTATTCATCCCAAGGGAATCCCAATGGAGTTTGGGGTAGCCAGAGTCCAAGGATGGAACTGCCAAAGGGAAGGGACTGAGCCCCTTTCATCCAGGCTGCAGGCACGGCAAAACAGACAGCAGGGATCACTGCAATTAAAAAATTAAATATAAAAAAATTCAAATGGACTTTTAAAATTAACGTTCAATTAAAATTAACATTTTAAAAATTAAAATAGACATTAAGGTTTCAAGTATGAAAAACCAGGGACACAAATGACCACGATCCAGGTGTAATTAAGCCACTGAAGAGGATCTTTTGGGTTGGAGGAGGCTCAGGTCCCCCAGCACGACATGGAGCATCGTTAGAAGGAGGCAGCTGGCAAGACAGGCAGGTATTTTTTTTTCCTGTCACGAAGCCAGCAAGTCTCCTCTTCCACAGCAATTATTTGCCTCAGATGCCTAAAAATACAATGCTCTGGGATTTGGAAAACTTTTATTTTTTAAAACAAAGTGAGCGCTTTGAACTCTTTTGTCGTGAAGCAAGTCAGCACTTGCGAGGATTTTGTCTCAGCTCCATCCCACAGCCTACCCAAAGCCCCGTTTCAGTTTTAAGTCTGTTGTGGATTGTTTTAGGCAATCCCATCACTTTGGAGGTGTTAAATCCGAGTTTTTGTTAACCTTGGCTTGGCCGCCCCCGCATCCCGGGCACATGTGATGAGGGGAGGGGAGGCAGAGCGGAGCCCCCGCGTTAATGAAACGCCACATCTCCGTGCTCACAGACAGTCTCCGCTCGTCACCGAAAATATCCCGGTGGCAGCAGCTGCAGAGCTCGTTTTAGCTCCAGGCGTGCCTCCAGCCCACACTGGGTGCTCTCCTGCTGGGTGCTGACAGCAGGGCTAATGATCACTAATCTCTGTGTTATTATCATTTAATCTTTTTTTTCCAGGCTTCCAAGGGAAGGAGAGTCGTCTGTCACTCCCCTCCTGCTCACCCCACTCCTCTGCTTTCATCTTTGCCACCTGTTGACCGGTTTGCAATGGAATGGAGTGAAAATATCCAGCAAAGGGATGATCTTAAGGAGATAAGAGCCCTTCCAGGCATCACCACTCACAGGGGATGATCATCATGAGCCAGACTCTAGCTTGTGAAGAGCATTCATGTTTCTCGTGTTCCCCAGGCTAAGATTTACATTTTCCTCCTCAAAATCCTCCCCAGCAGTCACAGAGTCACAGAATCATAAAGTCATGGAATGGTTTGGGCTGGAAGAGACTTTACAGCTCATCTTGTTCCATGCCCTGTCCATGGGCAGGGGCGCCTTCCACTATCCCAGGTTACTCCAAGCCTCATCCAACCCGTCCTTGAATGCTCCCAGAGATGGAAACTTCTCTGGGCAACTTGCACCAATGTTTTAACCTCCTCATTGTAAAAAAAATCATCCTAATATCTCATCTAAATCTCTCCTCTTTTTTAGTTCAAAACCATCAACCCTCATCCTGTTCCTACAGACCCAACTAAAAGTCTGTCCCCATCTCTCCTGGGAGCCCCCTTTAAGTGTGGGACGGCCACAAAAAGGTCTCCCTGGAGCCACCCTTCCTCTGCATCCATGGGTACCACGTGTCCCCAGCCTGGGCCACCAAGGAGGGAGGGGTGGCCCCAGGTTTGTTCTTCAGTGCTGTTTGGAGATCCCAAAGCTTCGGATGCGTGAGTCACTCCCAGCACCAAACCCACCCGTGCCATTTCAGAAGCTCTTCCCTGGGAGTTTGTTCGGCTGCTCGGCTTCCAGCTCCCGCTCCGCCGCTCCCAGGCATGTGCTCTGCAATCTGTGGGAGGAAATACTTTCTCAGATCCTCCTGGGTTTGCCCTGAACTCCTCAAGAAACTGGGAAAGGGATGAAACAGAGCGTTTCCTGCCAGCAGAGGGGATTTGACCTGGCACTAAACCCATTGCCTGCAGAACAGTCGCTGGAGAGGAAAGAAAGGACGGAGAGGAAACGCTCAAGTCCTTTTGCATTCCGTGTGCCCGGGCTCCCAGCGAGGAAATCCAGTGCCAATGAATTATACAAATGCTTATGCAATTAGAAGGA
Source organism: Promerops cafer (assembly GCA_013398275.1). Lineage (NCBI taxonomy): Eukaryota > Metazoa > Chordata > Aves > Passeriformes > Nectariniidae > Promerops > Promerops cafer. Next base: position 91,156 of record VZSE01008547.1, on the reverse strand, counting down.
GCTACAGTCAGTCCTCCAGCAGCCAAAAATAGCTGTGTGCACCAGCAAAGGGCCTGCCTGCCTTCACATCTCGTTAGGAGGAGAAAACACTCCGGGCTGGTGAGTGGGAGAAGATTCAGACAGAACAAAATATCCCTGCCTGGAAACGCTGGAGGGCAGCGAGGCACAGGGGTGGAACACACAGCTGGCCCCATGTGTCCTCCTTCCCAACGGGTGTCTTGGAATCATGGAATGGTTTGGGTTGGAAGGGACCTTAGAGATCATCCAGTTCCACTCCTGCCATGGGCAGGGACACCTTCCACTAGCCCAGGTAGCTCCAAGCCCCATCCAACCTGGCCTTGGGCACTTCCAGGGATCCAGGGGCAGCCACAGCTTCTCTGGGCACCCTGTGCCAGGGCCTCATCATCCTTAAATTCAGGTTATTGGCTGATCTTTAATGTCCCTTCCATCCCAAACCACTCTGGGGTTCTGAGAGATGGCCCTGAAATTCTCTCCTAAGTATCTGCACTCCCAGGTGGGAGAGGGTTTCCCCTGGCAAATGTTCAGGCTGATGGGGAAGGGAACAGGATTGCCATGGGACAGGACTGAGTGAAGCTCTAACCCCTGCTGGCCTTTGGGCAGAAGGATGTGGAGGTTTATCCTGAATCCACAGTAATCTTCAAACTGGGATTTGGAGACACCCACCCTGTGCTGGCCAGGGCACGGAGAGGAGCCTGGAGGAGAAGGGAAGCAGAAATGCCATCTGGGCTTGGCAGAGACGCTCCTGAGATCCCTGTTCTTGGCAAATCCCAGCACTGCCGAGGGCTTCCAGGATAAAGTGGCAACAGACCAAAGATGCCAACTCAGCTGCACTTGGCCCAAGGTGCAGAGAGGGGTGGAAGGGGGCCAGGAGCGCTCTGGGAGTCCGTGGAAGTCACCAGAGATGTTAAATCCTTCCTGGCAGCAGCGCTGCTGGCAGCGGGGAGGCAGAGGGCTGCGAGTCCCAGAAATGCCATCATGGCAGGGAAGATGATGAGGTGGGAAGATGTTGAGGTGCTATACACCATTCCTGAACAATTTTGAGAAGGTGGAAAGATAAGTGATCAGCAGGCTGGTCTTCTTCTGGTGGTCCATCTCAGGGTGGGAAATGTCCCAGGGACACACCTGCATCCACAGAGGTTGAAAATAACTCATTAAAAACTGGCCAACAGCAAAGCCTGGAGATGGCAGCTGGGCCTGGATGTGCAATCAGAGCTGGAAACCCCACCTTTCCCACCTGTGTCACACCTGACAGCCTCCCATATTCCTGAGGGCACCTCAGGGGGCTTCTGGCACAATGATCAGGCCACCAAACCACATCCCTGCACTGTGGACACTGGCGTGAGTGTCTCAACTTTGGCAAAACCCCACACTGGGGATGATGGTGGTGGTGACACTGAAAGGAAGCACCCTGTCCCCAGAGCCTACACGACAGAGGGACCAACAGGATTCCTGGGATTTATGGCACAGTCCAAGGGCAGTCACCCAGGTCAAGATTTCACATCTCAGTTTGTCTGGGAATAGCACAGAGGCTCCAAGCCCTGTGTCTGGGAGTGTGATTACTCTTTGGGAGCAGGAGGTGTTGCAGGCAGCAGGATCTCTCCAGCCTGCCAGGGAATCGATGTCAAAGTTTTGCTCCTGGAAAAAACATATTGGGGTAGATAATGTTCTTGCTGACAAGCCAGATGTCAAAACACGGCAGGATAACGTTACTGAAAGCCTCAGCTGCTCTAAAAGGGAAGTGAAGAGATGATTGCTCCTTCGTTAGACATCAAAATTTGATGGCATATCACTATGACTGAAAGGCTCATGAATGCTGAAAAGAAAACAGGGCTGGGAGTTGCCCGGGATATTGGCTGGGGAGCTTCCTGGGAGAGGCTGACCACGTTTGGTCTCCCTTGTGTGCATGCTCAGAGCCAGCAGATGGGCAGGGCTGGTGTGAGCTCTGCACACCTCTGGCAAGAGCTGATCTACCCCAGGCAAGTCCAGACAACAGAAACAGAGAATTGTTTAGGCTGGAAAGGCGCTCTGAGATCATCCAGTCCAATCAGCACTGCCAAGGCCACCATTAAACCACGTCCCCAAGTGCCACATCCGCACATCTTTTAAATCCCTCCAGGGATGGGGACTCCAGCACTGCTCTGGACAGCCTGCACCTTTCCAGTGAAGAAATTCTTCCTAATATCCAACCTAAACCTCCCCAGTGCAAGCAAAGGTCTGTCTAAACCCATGCTGGACAGTAGGCCACAGTGGGTGGCTTCAGGACCACGTAAGAGCTGCAAAGTTTGGGACAGTGACAAGCAGCCTTTCCCAGGACACACCACTGTGGTCACTCACTGGAGCTGCCATGGCAGAGCTCTCTCAGCCCACTTCTTGTCCTGCCCTTTGGGCTCCTGAATGCCCCCAAGGAAGGTAGGTGAGGAGCCTTGCTCATAGCAGGTCCCAGGGTGACTCTAGAAGATGAATTGGACTTAGACACCAAGGTTTTTTCTTCTTCCCAATATCTAATCTAAATCTTCCCTCTGTCAGTGTGAAGCCATTCCCCCTTGTCCTGTCACTCCATGTCCTTGCCCAAAGTCCCTCTCCAGCTCTCTTGGAGTCCCTTTAGGTACTGAAGGACCAACAGCAGCTCAGTCAAAGGAGTCACTGATTTTGTGACACCTCTGTGACCCTGCTCCTGTGACAGAACTGCTGCGCTGGGAGCACCAGAGAGCTGTGAATCATCAGCTGGATCACATCTTGCTGTCCTGCCAAGGCTGTGAGGAAGTAAGAATCCTGAAAAACATAAAAATGAGAAGGTTTGGGTTGGTTGTTGGCTTGTTTTTCCTGAACAAGTGTTGTACTATTAAATTTTACGTGTGTAGAATCATGGAATGGTTTGGGTTGGAAGGAACGTTAAAGCCCACCCAGTGCCACCCCCTGCCATGGGCAGGGACACCTTCCACCACCCCAGGGTGCTCCCAGCCCTGTCCCAGCCTGGCCTTGGACACTTCCAGGGACACTTAGCAAGGATTTCACAGGGGAAGGTCTCCCGTGTCCTTTGGTTAACAAACCTGTCTGCAAACCAAAACACAGAGGGTGCTGCAAGTTGATGGGAAGTTAGTGAGAACAGAGGGAATTGCCTGCCTGCTTTGGAGAATCCTTGGCTCTGTGCAGACTCAAAGGCCTGGAAAGCCCAAGTCTGCTGCACAAGGTCTGTTTTCCTCTTGTGCCATGCTGCTCCTAGACTGGTGTCTGAACAAGCTGGATGGATCAGGACAATACTGGACAGATGGACATAAACCTGCTGAATCTTGCCCAAAACAACAGGCAGAAATATCTCCCATGATTTGCAGGCAGAGCCCTGTAAATCCTGCCCACAGAGCAGCTCAGGTTAGATCAACACCGAGGACCAGGGGACAGCTGCCCAATTCCCCATCATTTCCTGCAATGTGCCAAACAGCAGCCTGAGCTCTGCCATGACAAACACGACTCAGGGGCACCATCCAGAGCAGTCATCATCCTCTTTACGAGCCACAGGACAAGCAGCAACTGTTGAGGCTGCTTCTGAACTTTGTTGGTATCATTTATCTACATCCAGAGCTCCAAGTCCCATCTGTCTCGCAAAGATTTTCCCTTGACATCAGCTCTTCGTGGAATTTACCAACTTCACTGTGTCTTTCAGCACAAAGGCAACCTGCCACGACTCTTCCAGGAGGCTCTGTAGCAAAATAAAATGGAAATGATCCTGCTCTTAATGCTTTACCTACCTCAGGAGTGATTTATGGGTGTTGCTGAATGCACACAGAGATAAATCTCACTCGGTTACGCCGGGCTCATCTCCCGAACACCTTTGAAGTAAAGAAGGACAAAAAGAATCCAAACATAAAACTAAAGCAAAGACCAGCTCAGAAAAAGAGGGGGGGGATTCTTGGGGTAACCCATCCTCTACAGGTTCTCAGGACGTGTGAAGGAACCTGTAGGTGCCATCTCCCCATTTTAAAGATGAGCAAACAGAGAGAGATAGGAAATGCTGTTCCCACTTGCTTATGAAAGGGTTAATAGATTTGAATAAATAAATAAATAACTAGTTAGAAGTGCCAGATAATAATACTTGTTGCCACATTTCCCCAGTGTTAGAAATTCCTTCACTCTGCAAAACAGAAAGCAACAGTACTGGGCACTGGGTGCAAGTTTCAGCTCAGGCTCCCACATCTTCCCAATCCCGAGCAGTTTCCTTTCACTTAAAAGGGGAAAAAAACTACCAATCACACATTTATGGCACAGCAATTCTGACTTTCCCCAGCACTGGCTGCCCTGTGCACACCAGAAATGCTCCCACGACAACAAGCAGCTCTTTTGGCCAATACTGGTGCTCCCAGGACTGGTGTAGCCTCACATATCCTGATTATTCCCTGAATTTTGGGTTGTCCCCACACAAACACGAGTCTGGAAGCCCAGAGCCACAGCAGATCTGAGCATGCTGAGCACATCTGGCCAGAAAATACAGAGCAGAGCAGCCAGAGCGTGCACACAGTTGATGGTTAAACAGAATTAGTTAAAACATGAAAAAGGAGGTCCTAACACAATCAAGAGTGCCTTCAAATCCCTTTTGCTCGCCTGGGAGCAGCGCTGCTATGAACCTCACCTCCTTAATTTTGTGTTAAGAAACATTTTAGTGTTGATCAGAAAACAAAGCAGGGAGTGGAGCTGGTGCACAAAGAAGCATTCAGTGGCTTTGTTCCTAAAATGATCTCCTGTTTTTGAACACCTCACAGAGACGCAGCCCCCACAACTTTCTCCCAAATGCTTTTTACGTGGAAGCACTAAAACAGCAGGCAGAGCATTTTCTCCATTTCCCAGTGACGGGGAGCAGTTTATTCATCAGCTGTCGCTTTTCACCACTTCCTTTTAGGGTATTTTAGACACTTTTTTCAGGAAAAGAAATCTGGGAATGCTCTAAACCACCTGCATGCTTCATTAGAGGTTTTTACACTGAGCCGGGAAGGTGACACCCTGTTAGATCCTCGCTGTTCTCCTTCTGAGCACCAAGAGGAGAAGGGATTGATGCAAGACACCCAGGCTGGCTCTGCAGGGAGCAGGATGCAAGGCCAGATCTTCGGAAGCTGTGAGGATGATTTAATTACAGGCTCTGCCACACCACGGCCCTGGGCAGCCTGTGCCAGGGCTGGACAACCATTTCTGTAAAGAATTTTTTTCCCTGATATCCAACTTAAATCTGCCCTGGCACAATTTGAGGCTGTTTCTTCTCATCCCAAATCCAATTCACTCTCACACGATCTCCGTCCTGGATTGCATCAGGGAAAGTGACCCAAAGCCTTCCTGCTGCAAGAAGCCCCTTTCCCAGGAGATGTCACGTGGTCTGATGGCAGCCTTCACCACACCCCCAGAGCCAGCTCCCCTCTTGTATCTCTCAGCACCCTCTCAGTATCTCTTTCTCCTCTGCTCCCCTCTTCTGGGAACCCTCCAGAATTCATGTCCCTGGGTGTCCCACCCACGTGGGTCAGGCAGCATCAATTGGCCAAAAACCCAGCTGAAGCTTCCTGAGGGCACCTGGGGACCTTCTGGCCGTGTTGCCCCCACTCAGCTCAACCATCCTGGATAAACACCAGAGCCGGGCTGAGCACCAGCCTGGAGAGGAGTGGATGGAGGTCCAGGAGGGGTAGGGAGTGAGAAACACTGATTCCCACCCAGCCCTGATTTTTGGAGAGTGTTCTTCATCACACCTCACTCCTCACCCACACAGCCCAGGAGAGAAAAGCAAATCAGCCACATCAGACCAAAAAAACCATTCCTCTGCTTTCAGCCCCGAAAAATGAAAAGCTCCTTGGCCTCTGAGAGAAGGGAAGTTTTCCCACACAATAGCTCAGATCCCATTAAGGCATTGACAAGCAACCACTTTGTGCTTCACTTAAAATTTAGCCAGGAGGGAAAATATTACTTTGGATGGCAAGAAGAGATTGCTTTTAATTGAAACTCTTTCTGCGCTGAACTGCTATTGACACTCAGTTTTCAATTAACAGTTCCATGGGTTTCAGTTCAGTTCAAGTCAAGGCTGTAAAGTGAGAAAAGAAGTAAAATCAAATCAAATCAAATCAGAGCTTCTGGCTGATCTTGGAGAAGTTCAAAGGGATTTAAGTGCAAGGCTGTGTGGGGTTTTTCCTTCAAATCCTTGACTCAGTGGTGTTCTGCCATTTTCAAGGTCACCTTCACAAACTATTGAAGGTTGGGAGGGATCTCTGAGGTCTTTAGTCCAACCCTTTGGGTCATCTTGAAGGTCAGAGCGGGTTGCCCAGAGCCTTTTCCAGGTGGGATGAACATTTACAGCAGTAGTGGCTGCACAGCTTTGGGAGAGGTTTGGGACATCCAGGTTTGTGCCCACCCTTGGTGTGGGAGCCATGGTCACACATCCATCTGGCACAACAGCCTGGGACAGGGTAGGAAAATGACATTTCTGACAATGGAGAAAGGTGCAAATCAGGTGAAATCACTGCAGCCACAGATTTAATGGAATTGTACTAAAAATATTTTGTATGGGCGAAGTGGAAACACCTCTTATTTTTATATCTAGAGATGCATTTAAGTGGTGGCCTTGGCAGTGCTGGGTTAATGGTTGGACTCAATGATCTTGGAGGGCTTTTCCAATCTAAATGATTTCATTCTGTACAAAAAGTCAGGGATTTACTGTTGGTATAACTGGAACCACAAGTCTGTGTTCATAACATTTATAAAAATAATTTTTAAAAGGAAACAAATTAAAAATAAAAAAAAAAAAAATCAAAGATGTTTTCTGGCAGTTTCCTCCAGCATTCTTACCCACAAAACCAGAGATGAGTACAGCTTCATCTCTTAAATTCAGTGCAGGTTGCTCACTGTCATTTTCATCAGTTTATTTGGGAGGGGTGAAAAAGGGGAAAAGTTGATTTTACTTGTGAATTTTTGCTTCCCTTTAGTAAAAAAGGATGATTTAAAAATTGTGCCACTGGGGTTTATCTACCACAGGCAGTTATATGGTCCTAAAACTGGCCTTGCTCTTGATCTAAATTGTCCATCCTACAGCACATCCAGGTGGAATTTCAGCCCTCTGGAATTCAGATGCCTGGATTCTGGGGCCAGCCCTGCCAGAAGCTCACCCCCTGCCCCTGAGAAGGTCACCCAGGCTTAGATTTGGGTGGAAGAACTCACCATGGAGGCACAGAATGACAGAATCATTACAGCTGGTAAAGATCTCTAAGACCACCAAGTCACCCCAGCACCACCACCATGTTCACCACTAATCCACATCCTCTGGTGCCATATCCACGTGTTTTTGGAACACTTCCATGGATGGTGACTCCACCACTGCCTTGAACAGCCTGGACAACCCTTTCCCCATCTTGCTTTGCAAGCAATTTGATGTGAATAATTTAATGTGCCTCCATCTGGTCCATGTGCCAATATTGCAGAATAATTGAGGTGGGAGGAGGGTTTTCGAGGCCTCCAGTTCAACTTTTGGATCAAAGATGAGTCCTCTTCTAACACCAATTTATTGCCCTTGGTTATGTCCAGCAGAACTTTGAATATCTCCAAGGATGGAGAATCCACAGCCTCTTTGATCCCCCTTTTCCCATGTTTGACCACTCTCACAGTGGAAACTTTTCTCTTGCCTCTCACTGGATTTGTCACCTCCTGTCTTTCCCTGTGCACTTCCAAGAGTCCATCTTCTCTAGAACCCTCCTCTAAGGGCTGTAGACACAATTTGGATCCACCTTAGACCTCCACCTTTCCTCTCCCAGTTTGTGACCTCTCCTGCAGCCACACAGGGGACACTGGCTGTGCTTTGGGACACAGCTGCACTTCCCACGGGCACCCAGATGACCTCACAGATCCCAGAGGATTGGGTCCAGGCTGGTCTGCATGAGCTGCAGGAACATTTGGGCTCTTCTGGCCTGAATATTTTTGGAACTGTCAAAAATATTGCAGCAAATGGTGAGGTTATGAAAAGCTGGTATTTCACACTGAAAGAAGGTAGATTTAGTTTGGATATTGGGAAGGAATTCTTCTCTGTGAGGGTGCTGAGCCCTGGTACAGGTTACCCAGAGAAGCTGTGGATCCCTGGAAGTGCCCAAGGCCAGGCTGGATGGGGCTTGGAGCCACCTGGGCTAGTGGAAGGTGTCCCTGCCCATGGCAGGGGGTTGGAATTGGATGATCTTTAAGGTCCCTTCCCACCCAAACCATTCCAGCATTCTGTGATTCCATGGTCTGGGAAGGGGTGGCTTCCCAAGTAATGAAGCTCAGTCCATCTGATTTATTCTCTCGATCAGGATGTGCAGCAAGAAGAAAAAAAAAACCAGAAAGGGAGCAGAAAAAGCGGGAAGAAAGGGAGATGTGAATCCAGCATGGAAAGCTGATGTAGGGTGGCAAATGTGTCTGCTCAGCTCCTCACTGGATTTCTCCCACTTGAATTTGAATGGAGAAGGATGTAATTCACTGTGATACCGTCGCTCTGGTGTCCAGCGTGGGTGGAAGGAGATGTGCATGCTAAGAGAACTCCAAAGATAACAGCAAATTTTGGAAAGAATTTTTAAAAATGCCGTTAGAAATGGAGGTGGCCATGCAAGCCCTGGAGCCAGGCCGTGGGGATGGGTGAATATCCAAGGTGAGGCATGGCCAGAAGCTCCTCCTGTCAGTCTTCCAGACCTTCCCATCCCCACATCCTTGGCAGGACCAGATCGCTGCTGCTCCGCTGCACTCCAAGAGTGTGCCTGCACTTTTCTCCGTCCCTGACACAGCTTCTATTTTTATTAAAAGAAAGAAAAAAAAAGGTAAAAAAGTTTTGTTTTGCTGATTTTGTTTTTTAACACAGCCTAACAAAACTCCAGATAATGACAAACAAGTGAGCAAGACTCTGGCACAAGCAAATGAGATTTAATCTGTCAGCCCGTGGGTGGCTGGAGCAGGATAGCGCTGGCTGTATTTTCTTAAGGTGGCTCTTTCCATCCCTGGGGCTGCTTAAAATAAAGCAGATGGGAACACAGAATTATCCTCGATGCTGAAATATGGTGCTGCTTGCAGGAAATGTTGCTTTTTGTGGAGTTTCTGCTCTGACACACTAAATCCACTCCAGCCACTCAAGCGCTGACTGGAAAATGATGGCCCGGACACTTCCAGTGGCAGTGCTGGAGCCAGGGAGTCAGATCCCCCGGGATGTTTGAGCCTGATTTAGGGGTTCAGGGTGCTGAAATGTATGAGGAAGGGTCACCTGGACTCGATGGAAAGAGCAAGCCTTGGATAGTTCACTGGTAGTTAGAACCCAGAAATCCCCCGCAAGGCTGTTGGGTGTGAGAGCTCCTGGTCCATGCTGGAGCCAAGAGCTCATTTAAGGGACCTGGACCAAAATCATGGAGCTCTTTAAGTCACCCCATGAGCCAGGAGGTGGCAGTGGCTGCTCTCCTCCAGGTCCTGCTGCATTTTTTGCTTCCCTCTGATCCAGACCGTGTTGGGGAGACAAAGGTTCAGCTTGGTTCATCCCAAAGACCAAATGCACTAAAGCAAAGAGTGGGCAGATAGACAGAGCCACTGAACCACAGAATCCCAGAACCACAGAATCCCAGGATTTTTAAGGTTGGAAAAGCCCTCTAAGATCAGCAAATCTAACCATTCCCCCAAAACTGCCAAGGCCACCACTAAACCAGCCCCAAGGGCCACATTCACAGGTTTTTTTAACACTTTCAGGGATGGTGGCTCTGCCACCTCCCTGGGCAGCTGTGCCAGGGCTGGAGAGCCCTTTCCATGAAGAAATTTTCTCAAATATCCAATCTAAACCTCCCCTGGCCCAGCCTGAGGCCGTTCCCTCTCCTCCTGTCCCTGTTCCCTGGGAGCAGAGCCCAAATTTTCCCTGGCTGTCCCCTCCTGTCAGGGCAGAGCCACAAGAGCCCCCCTGAGCCTCCTTTTCTCCAGGCTGAGCCCCTTCCCAGCTCCCTCAGTCACTCCTGGGGCTCCAGACCCTTCCCCAGTTCTGTTCCCCTCCCTGGACATGCTCCAGCCCCTCAAAGTCCTTCTTGTTGGGAAGGGCCAAAACTAAACCCAGGATGTTTTTCCTCTCTCTGCAGGCAAAGGGAAAGTCAGGAAAGGTTGAGAGATTCGGGAGTGCCATGGGAGAAACGGATGAGCACAGCTCCATCACTGCCAGGACCCTGAAAGGACAACGCTGTCAGGGATGCACAGGGTGGGATTGTTGGGGTGCCCTGTGCAGGGCCAGGACTCGGACTCGATGATGCTTGTGGGTCCCTTCCATCTCAGGAGATTCCATGGGTCTGTAATTCTTAAAAAAATTTGGGATACATACAGCTGGAAATAGGATCCCAATGGCATTCTTATGCTTAAAGGTGGCTAAACACCTTTTCAGCACCTGCCCTTTCATGACCTGTCCTTGTGTTTCAGCAGGAGATGGGAGGAGAAATCCCTGTCCCTTTCTCGTGGCTTTCACCACTCTCTGCTGGCTCGGTTGGAGTTTGTCCAGCTCCTGTTTTGGGGGGGTCACTGCCAGACCATCAAGCCCCTGCCTTGACACCAGTCCAGTGGCTTCAAAGGGCGGTGACCACGGGATGGCAGCAAATCCCTCACTGGGGAAGTCCCCAAGCCCCCTTTTCCCGGTCCTTCCTGGCTGGGTCCCAGTGCTGGCACCGGGACACTGCAGGGCTGGGGCTGGCAGTGCAGAGCCCAACCCGAGGCTGCAAAGAGACAGGGAAGAGGGGAAATAAAATGATCTTTTTTTTTCTCAGGGGTAGCTTTGCTTTTCTGTTGAAAAGCAATCCCTAAAAAAAACCCCAAAAACAAATCAAAGAAGAAAAAACAATATAACATCAAAACACACCATTCTTTTTGGATGAATCCTCCCAGGTTGGATGCTCTCTGTGGATGGGGAAGAAGGTGGATGGGAGCAGTGAAAAATTAAAAATTTTGCAAAAAAAATGAGCTTTTTTTTTCCCCCCACCCCCCACACAAATCCATATAAATATCTCAGGGTAGGATTCCAAGGCTGTCCCTCTCCAAGCAGCAACCTCTGTGGATGCTGGGAGAGCAGAAGGCACTCGGGGCAGGCAGAACAGGCTGTTCTGCTCAGGGATGAGGAGATCTCTGCCTAATGAATTGGCCCCGTTTCCAGAATGACTGCCAGGATGAAATGGGGTCTCTCCTCCACTTATTCACGGGAATTGGCTGCTTCCAACCTCTCCGCCTGTGTCATTTCTGGGATGGAAAAAAAGTAAAATGGGAAGGAAAGGAATGAGTTCACATTTATGTCCTGGTAGGAATTTTGGCTGAACCCCATTAAAACCAAGGTAAATCAGGGCTTTTTATCAGGGCTTTCTAAAGTAAAACCTACCTGGCATCCTTTTCCTTGCTTCTCTCTTTTTGCAGAGCAGATAAAAATTGCAGGAGGAAGGAAAAGAAAATTAAAGCTGTGAGGTTTGGGGCTTTTTTGTTGTTGATTTTTTTTAATAATGACATTTTGGGAATTTTTTTTTTTTCAGTAAACATCTCCTGATTGACTTTCCCTACCCTCCTTTTTAGACTTCATCACAGAATCATGGAATGGTTTGGGTTGGAAGGGACCTTAAAGACCATGTTGTTCCAACCCCTGCCATGCAGGGACACCTTCCACTAGCCCAGGTTGCTCCAAGCCCTGTCCAACCTGGCCTTGGACACCTCCANGAAAATTAAAGCTGTGAGGTTTGGGGCTTTTTTGTTGTTGATTTTTTTTAATAATGACATTTTGGGAATTTTTTTTTTTTCAGTAAACATCTCCTGATTGACTTTCCCTACCCTCCTTTTTAGACTTCATCACAGAATCATGGAATGGTTTGGGTTGGAAGGGACCTTAAAGACCATGTTGTTCCAACCCCTGCCATGCAGGGACACCTTCCACTAGCCCAGGTTGCTCCAAGCCCTGTCCAACCTGGCCTTGGACACCTCCAGGGATCCAGGGGCAGCCACAGGATCAGGAGACAGGGATCCAGGTGCTTCTCTGGGCACCCTGTGCCAGGGCCTCACCACCCTCACAGGGAAGGATTTCTTAATACGCAGTTTAAACCTTCCCTCTTTCCATTTGAAGCCATTCCCCCTTGTCGTGTCACTCCATCCCTTGTCCAAAGTCCCCTTCCACCTCTCTTGGGCCCCTTCAGGGCCCAAGAGGTACTGGAAGGCTGCAATTAGGTCACCCCAAAGCCTCCTCCTCTCCAGGCTGAACAATCCCAATTCTCCCAGCCTTTCCTCATGGACAGATGCTTCATCCCCCGTTTCCCTCCAGCTCAGAACAGGAGCAAAGCACCTCCTCCTCCTCCTTCTTCCATCCACAGCAATTATCCAGCACCTCAGACCTGAGAGCACTGACAGAGGGGAACCTCCCCACCCATCCCACTTCCAGACAAGGATGGGGCCATGTAATCATCTTTCCCAGCAGATTTAATTGGGAATCCGCCCCACCGACAGAGGAGGGATTCACTCCATCACTTCGAGGTCAGCGTGCATACAAATCAAATTCCTGTGCCTCCAGTGTAAAGAGATCTCTTAGGGCTGTAGGGTTAGGATTGAAGAGTCTAATAAGGGGAGAGAATTAAGCCTGCAATCACTTGGACTGATTTAAATTAGGGTTGGTTTTTTTTCCCTCTCGCTTTGATTAAAATAAGCTGATTTTCCCTTCCACCTGTGTTTCTTATGTGGGCAGAATTTCCATTAACTTCAGTCAAAGCTTTTTTAACTTCTCGAAGCTAAAGCTTCATGGCATCCCTTCCTCCTGCTTGCCAGGATTTTCCTGAGCACATTCCCACCCTTGTGGTATTAATTATAATATCTCCCTGCTTTATGTACCAGTCACCTCTGTTATTAAATGGACCTCCTGCGTGCCTTTCTTCTCTCTTATTAAAGAACACTGACCTTCGTTATGTTACAGAAAATGATGAATATTCATTATGGGATGGGGATGATCTTGGGCTTACATTGTCTGCAGGAAGATTTAGGTCAGGAATAAAGGAAACCCTTGCTGTGACAAGGACAGTGATGAACTGGAAGGGTTTGGAGGTGGGACAGGGCACGTGGCTTTCAAGCAGACAGACAAATATCAGGGATACAGCAGTAGAGGTGATGCTGATTTGGGGTGAATAGGTGGGATCCTGTGCAGCCCTCGTCCTTTTGCACTCTTCTTATGGAAACAGGGGTATTGGAAATCTTCCAGTAAGATCTCCCAGTAGCCATCCATTAAAAAGGACAGCACAATGTTTAATAGCATAATTTTCAAGCTCTGGACTTATTGTACAGTGCTTAAATCAAAGAGAAGACAAAGTAACCTGGGCAGTCATCTCTGGCCACCGATTCATCCTCCAGCCCTGCACTGATGGCAGTAAAGGCAGTACCTGTCCCCATCCCCCTGATGTATTCATCAATATCCAGGAAATCCTCCAGCAGCCACACTAAGCTCATCTCCCCACTCTTCACCTGGCTTAGAGTTGGGATATGCCCAACAGTGGGATGGGAAGTGCCTGAGGAGCATGGAGAAGGCTTCAGGAGCCCTGGGAGCTCTGGCTGGAATCCACTTTCCTGAGTCCCATAGATATTCACAAGGTATCCACACCCTCCTCTTCACTTACAGGAGGCATTCCTTTCAACTCCTTGGGTGGGGGCAATCCTGAGCACAAACACAGGCTGAGTGGAGAATGGATTTAGATTAATTAGAATTATTTAATTGTTCCCTGTGAGGGTGGGCAGGCCCTGGCACAGGGTGCCCAGAGAAGCTGTGGCTGCCCCTGGATCCCTGGAAGTGCCCAAGGCCAGACTGTACGGGGTTTGCAGCAACCTGGGCTAGTGGAAGGTGTCCCTGCATGGCAGGGGGTGCAGTGGGATGATCTTCAAGGTGTCTTCCAACCCAAACCAGTCTGTGATTCTATGATTTGGTTGCCAGTGGCAGACGAAATCCAGTGAATCTTGTTCATGGAGTTACTGGTTTTGCATCTCTCTCCTGGGGATCCAGTTTGGCTACTTTAGGATCTGCAACACAGAGCAAAGATCATTTCTGAGCATCATGACCTCTGCTGGAGACAGATCCCTGCAGAAGTGTTTTCCTGGCTGCTTTTGAGGGATGTTTGTTGCCTGGGTTTCCCTGCCCTTTCCTTTAGAATACCATGGAACATCCTGAGTCGGGAGGGACCCACAAGGATCATCCAAGTCCAACACCTAAAGGTTCCAGGCTTTCACAATTCAAAATATACAGAGGCAGCAAAAGACTCCTGGTACCTCTGGCAAAGCCCATGTGTCATTTCTGACCTTTTCCCACTTCCCTGGGGGATCCCAGCTGCCTTCCCCAAATTGTTCCCACAGCCCAGGCTGCTGTGACAACCTCAATTACTTGTCCCTAAAACCTACTGTGGGTCTACACCACCAACAGCAACTCACAGCCTTCCAGAGACTCTTGGAAGTCTTCCTGATTTTTTAAAACTGACTTTGCAAGGATGGCAATATTTTGGGGAAAATGGGAACAAAATAAACAATTTTTCCTCTGAAATGTTCTGTACAGCTTTTAAAATGATTCCTGGAAACCTGCTGTGCTGGCCATCAAAGAAAGCAAGGAACTGGATTACGTGTGCCTGGAGCCTCATCCAGCCTGATAGTCCTCACAATTCCATGTTCCCTCCGTTATCCACAGAGCAGGGACAGCACAGGCAGCTCTGCTCCCTTCTCCCCACTGCCCAACCAACACCAGGTAGGAGCAGCTCCATTTGTGGGAAGATGAGGCAATTCAGTCCAGACATTTAACACAGGCAATAAATTCAGCACCAGCAAGGACTGCTGTCTCCTGATCCTGCTGAACCCCTGCTAAGCACTTTGATTTTAAGGATTTCTTTAATTTATTTTTAAATAAAGATACTCTGTCTTCTCCTGCTCTCCCCTGACTTTCCCCAGCAACGTGATCCATTTGGATTAGCTCCAGGAAGATGAAAGCAGCCTTGCTGCTCCCAGAGTTATCTGTGTACTCCACGCAGTCCGAGGAGAAAAGCGAATATTCCCGGTCACTGATGCAGCTCTTGGCCTGCTGTCAGTGTGGAGCTGCTGAACGGAGCAGTGGTATTTCAAAGACAGATAAAGAGACTCTGCAGGCTGCATCCACACTCATCTCTGCTTGGACATGCAATTCCTTCTGTTCTGCTTCGTGGGCATTTGCAGAATTGCATCAATATTCAGGCTGGGCGGTGCCTTGTCCAGCTGAGCGTGGGACACCTCCAAGGGAAGCAACGCCCCCAGCCCCTCTGGGCTCGTGGTCCAGCATTTCTCCATCCTCACAGTGCAAACGTTGTTCCTTGCCTAATGCAACTGCCCTGGCTGCAGCCTATGCCTGTGGCTTCTCATCCTTTTATCACACACCTCTGAGGGGAGTCAGGCTCTCCCTTCTCTATAATCTTAATTATGAAGCTGAAAAGAGAAATTACATCTCACAAGGCAAGACCACAACCGGCCAAGATGTTCATATGCAAGACAGAAAGATGGACAAATATGTTAAGTGAAGTCTGGCAGCACTAGGGCAGGGAGCAAGAGGACCTGGGCTTGTCCAGCCTCACCGAAGAAGTCTGGAAGGGAGGTGAACACAGGCAGAGGAACACCCACCCTTGGGTTACACCAGTAGGCTGTTGTGCCACAGACACATCTTTTGCTGATAAAAAGGTTGTCAGAAGCCAGGATCCATTGCCTGGCCCATTCCACCATGTGCTCATGAGCACAGAGGGAAGGCAGAGGTAAAGGGATGCTGAGAATGGAGGAAAAAGCCTCTAGAGGAGGGGAGGCTTTGCCCCAAAGACAACGAGCACCCCCCAGTTCAGTCTCCAGCCAAGCCAAAATAAAAGTGATTTCTTCAGTGCTGCACCCAGAAAGAGAAATGCAGCCCATGACTCCAGCTGCTCATGCCAAAACCAGGATGTGAAAGGGTGAGCAATGTTCCCATTAATTGGAGTCTGCAATCCAACTAAACGCTCTGGATTTATGGGAGTTGGCCCGAAAGGTGGATTTTTGCAGCTAAAAGCCTCCCCTCAGGCAGCAAAGCCATTACAGCTGCAAGTCCCCGTGGTCCCTGGGGACAGCCTGGGGGAGGTACTGCTGGGTCACAACTGCTCCCCTTTTCTTCACCTGCAGCAAAGAAACCAAATTCCATTTTGGCATTTCTGGCATTCTTTCCCCTTCCTGCTGGTGGATTTTTGGAGACAGAACAGTTCTTTGTTAACTTGTACTGGAAATTCTGTTCATCCGGGTCTTGGTCACTGCTCGTGTGCTGTCAGCTGAGTCACAGACTTTGAGGGACATTTATTGTAAATGCAGCTGATGCCCCCAGAATGAGATAGGATTTGTAATTAAATGGGGTTTAATGGAAACACGGGAAGGGACAGGTGAAATTAAAAAGGGACTGCAGTGACGGACTTCATAACTAATGACTTGTAAATTGGTTACAATTTACATTTTGAAAAGATACAGGAAACTCATTTAAGCTCTAGACAAACAGCTCAATGGGCATGAGAGGAGAGGAGAGCAGAGAGCTCTGCAGTGGGAGCAGCTCTGAATGACAAAGACACCCAGACCAGCAGCAACCTCTGAACGTTTCCTCCGAAGGTTTCCACCACTGCCGTTTCTGTGATGGCTGCCCTCCCCAGGACTGACTTTGGGAAGGAAAACAGTATTTTTATCTTTGATTTTCAGCTACCAAATTCCAGAGGAGAAGCTTGCCCGGTGCTGGGACCATGCTCAGATAATGCAGCTGGAGCTACATCTTGGAAAAGACCTCCAAGATCAAGTCCAACTTTTGACCCATCACTGCCTTGTCAACCAGCCCAGAGCATTCAGGGTCACCTCCAGTCATTCCTTGGACACCTCCAGGGCTGGGAACTACAACAGGTCTGTTCTAGGAATGTGTCCATTCCCAAGAAACACTGGTTAAGAGTCATCTGGAATAGTTCATAGCCAAAAGAGATGAAGAAAAGATTGTAGATGAATTGCTGGAAAGACACAGAGGCAGTTACAGCCACACAGGCTGAACCCTGTGGTCAGGGCATTAACCAGGGTTAAATCCACCACCTCTGTGGCTTCACTGTTCACCAAAGGGCCTTTGAAATATTTTGGTTTTGTGGCCACAGGAGGAAAAGCATCTGAATTTCACTTGTAGGGATTTCACTTCACCACTATTTTTTTCTTTAATCCCCTGTCAGCACAACAGTCTTGATCTCCAAATATTTTTGAAGACCTGCTCAAAGAAATCCTTAGCTTGGCTGGATTTCTTTTAGATTTATATCTTTACTGGCATTATTTGTTTCAAATCTTCCCCCAGCTTTTAAGGCAAAAAAGGCCTTTATCTGATCTAGTCTCACTCCCTGCATCACTGAGAAGCAGCTGGGGCTGAACTAGACCAGACAGTCAAACCTTCAGAGCAGAAATGAGCTGTTATAAAACACAACACAGAGGGAATCACTTCACAATGATTTCAAGCCTTCAAATTTTCATGCATTTCTTAATTTCGTAATGTTGTTTTCAAGAACTAAGATTCTATTTTTATTATGACCACTACTTGTGTTTAAATTTCGCTGTTTAAGGTAGATTTGGCAGCTATCTCAAGCAACAATAAACCATTTTATTTCTCTTACACAAGTAGAGCAGTGAGAAGGAAGCAGCAGGGCCAGAACAGACCAAGACACATCTCAGAAGCTTCTTCAGAGGCTTTGGGGAGGTGCTGAGCTCCAGGATGGTGCAGGGGGGTCCTGCGTGGAGCTGTCCCCACATTTAGGGTCACCAGCTCACTGCTCTGCAGTTATAAAATAATCTGCAGCTCTTTGGCACTCTGATCCAGATCCTTCCCAGAGAGTGATCCTGCAATCCAGAGCGCTTCCTGGAAGGTACTGTGTCCCACTGGCACAAAGGAGTGATGCAGAAACGCTCCCCTTCATCAGCACATTTCGAGAGGATCTGGAAGAACAGCCGAGGTCCATATCCAAGTGGGCGGGAGCTGGAAGGCAGCACTTGCAGCATTTCTCCCTGTAAATAAATCCTGCTGCACGCAGGTTGCATCCCTGCTGGGAAATAAGGCGTGCCCAGGCACTGGGAAATACATCCATGGGAGGAAATGGTTCGAAAGTCCCTCTGCACAAACTTGGGTGCCAAGCTGCACTTTCCTAGATAATTCCCAGCTCAAAGCAGTCCAGGAACAGCTCCCAGCAGGCAGTTTGCATCCAGCCACCCTCTCCTGGAAGGCGAGGCGAGCTGACAAGTGTGGAAGAGGGCGTTTTGTGCCAGTTGGCCCCAGGGCCCGGGATACACCGAGTTCCTGGATGCACTTTAGTTTATTAGCGCGGAATCGCCTCTCCTTAGGGCCTCATTCCCGGCCATCGATACCTGATGACACCGCGCCTCACTGGATCGAAGCCTCGGGGCTGCTCTGCCAGCTGGGCGAGTTCTTCCGGCTGCTCCAAAAAAGTGAGGAGCACTCACACACGTGGGTGTGCCTCCAGCCGCACAAGGATTTAAATTTAAAGGGATTTTAAGTGTAGAGGTGGAACTTCGGAGTGGTTTAGCCGTGGCTTTGGCAGTGGGGTAATAGTCGGACTTGGTGATGCAAGAGAGCTTTTCAATCCTTAATTCTGTGATTCTATGTAATTCCTATATACAATGAGGTGTTTGAGGGAGGATGTGCTATTTGACCTTTTGTCACAATAAATTGAAAAAAGATCAATTTTCCCTTAAAGCAGCCTGTACTGGGATCAGTCGCTGCTCCCACGCGGGGTGAGAAAATTCCATAGGTCTGCAAACACTGCATTATTGTGATTAAGAATTTACAATTGCTGGGCAAGGGGAAACATTTTTCAATTAAAAGAGGGCAGATTTAGATTAAACATTAAGGAGGGAATCCTTCCCTGTGAGAGTGCTGAGCCCTGGCACAGGGTGCCCAGAGAAGCTGTGGCTGGCCTGGATCCCTGGAAGTGTCCAAGGCCAGGCTGGGTGGGGTTTGGAGCACCCTGGGCTAGTGAGGGTGTCCCTGTCCATGGGGGTGGAACGAGATGGTCTCCAAGGTCCCTCCCAACCCAAATCATTCCATGATATTCTTGCAGTATCTGCATGACTGAGTGGAACAAGTCACGCTCCAGCAGCAGTCACCAAACTCAATCACCACCCACAGCTCATCACAGCCTTCACACATTCTCCCAGTGTCCTGGTAGAAAGCCAGCCTCAAAATCCTCTGGAATCTACATGGTTATTGAAGAAACCAGAGGGATTTTTCCAGACTTAAATCAGGAAAATACAAAAAGGCTTCTGTGAAACACAACCCAAGGGATCTCAAATATTTCAGAAGACTCTGGTGTTGTATCCAACCGACCTGAGCATCCCACGCTTGGTCCTTCCTCGGGAGTTTAAGCTCAGTTTCTACACGGGATATTGGTGACACCTACAGGAAAAACTCCTCTGCTCCCTCTGCAGCCCAGAGAGGAGCAGGTGACATCCCATCATTAACACCATCTCCTTAAAGGCTGTAGGGACCACGCAGGGAAATAAAACACTCAGCACTGGCACAAGAGTGGGCTGGCTGCCTGCAGGGCTGGATGACAAACAGGGTCTGGGAACCTCCAGCTTGCCCACATCTGCTTTAGCCAAAGCTGAACGTGGGGGGGTGTTGGGGGTGGATGAGAAGCTCCACATGGCCCAGCCAGAGCCCTCCCTGGGCTCAGCCCCCAGCGTGGGCAGCAGAGAGGGGCGAAAGGAGACTCAGAGGTGCCCTCGTCACTCTCTGCAGCTCCCTGAAAGGTGGCTGTGCTCAGGGGGGTTGGTCTCTGTCTCCAGGCAGCACTGACAGAACCAGAGGACACAGCCTTGAGCTGCACCAAGGGAAATCCAGGCTGGGTATTGGGAAAAGTTTTTTACAGAAAGAGACATAAAGCACTGGAATGGTCTGCCCGGGGACGTGGTGGAGTCACCATCCCTGGGTGTGGGTGACACAGACTGGATGTGGCACTCGGGGCCTTGGTTTGGTAGAGGTGTTAGGGCTGGGTTGGACTCAATGATCTTGGAGGTCTCTTCCAACCCAGAGATTCTTGGATTCTGCCCCTGTGCCCCGCTCAGGTGAGACCCCACCTGCAGAGCTGCCTCCAGCCCTCTGGGGCCAACATCAGGAGAATGTGGAGCTGCTGGAGAGAGCCCAGAGGAGGCCACAGAGATGCTCCAAGGGCTGGAGCCAGGCTGGGAGAGCTGGGAATGTTCCCCTGGAGAAGAGAAGGCTCCAAGGGGGAGTTCAGAGCCCCTTCCAGTGCCTAAAGGGGCTCCAGGAGAGCTGGAGAGGGACTGGGGACAAGGGATGGAGGGACAGGACACAGGGAATGGCTCCCACTGCCAGAGGGCAGGGATGGATGGGATATTCGGAAGAAATGCTTCCCTGTGAGGGTGGGGAGGCCCTGGCACAGGGTGCCCAGAGAAGCTGTGGCTGCCCCTGGATCCCTGGAAGTACCCAAGGCCAGGCTGGACAGGGCTTGGAGCAACCTGGGCTAGTGGAAGGTGTCCCTGCCCATGGCAAGGAGATGAGCTTTAAGGTTCTTCTAACCCAAACCATTCTGTGATTCTATGAATGATTTCCAAAATAAGATCTCTGGAAGGCTATTACTAAAATAAAACTTTGCCATAAAACATTCAGCCTGTAGTTCAGTTCTTTTTTGAGAACTTCCCACTGTGTTACTGGTTCTACATTGCTAAAATTCAGCAAATCCCCCAGCACAAGCTGCTTTTCATCTGCTGACAGATCTGAACTCATCTTGAGCTTGTGACAGGGACACAGGCAGCTGTGGAGTCCACAGCCATGACTAATTAGCTAAAACAGTGCTTTTGATCGCCTTTAGATGTCTCATAGCCTCTAATTTGCATTTTCAAGTTATTAAAACACTTGCCCCCACCAAGAGTGCTTTAAACACTGAAAGCCTTTCTGAAGCAAGAAAGGGTTTGATCAGCCAGAACTTCACAACCACAAAGTGAAAACAGTAAAGCTTAAAACACTTCCCTCCTCACGGGACTGGGGCACAGCCTGACAAACAGTTTCAGATCTAACAGTGGGTGACCATGCAAAGGGGGGAAATTTCTTCTCCATCTCCAGTGCAAGTTTCTGCATCTTTTTGTGCACATTTGGTTCAGGCCAGGTCAGAACATCGCTCCTGACACGCTGCTGAACCAGGTAGCTCCAGCTTCCTCCCATTCCCAAATTCCAGAGACCTAAAGGCAGAAGACAGAAATTACTCGGAGGTGTAATTTAAGTTTCGCCGTTGCCTGGGTCACCCCGACAGCAGTCAGAGCCTGCCTGGGGTGGATCCCGTGCGGGGTCACGGCTGAGGATCTCCCCAGCCTGGGCCCACCCTCCGTGTGTGGAGGACGGATGCGTCAGCAGCCGCCCACAGCAGCCGTGCCGGGCGGCCAGACCCGCGAGCGCCGCGCTCACGGCCGGTTTTGCCTCATAGGTTTTAATTTCTCCTTTAACTCCTGCTTCAATTCCGCCTGTCTTTCCTTTTTCCGCGCTCTCCCTCAGCGCCCGCCTCAGGGACGAGCCAGGACCCCTCCCGCGGGCTGCCNCGGGGCCGGTGCTGCGGGATGGACGCGGTTCTGCTCGCCGCCGCTGCCGTGTTGCTCGCCGTCCTTCTCTTCTTCGCCACCCGCCTCCGCGGCCAAGCCAGGGCAGGTGGGTCGCGGCGCCGAGCGGACCGGCCGGGCCTCCCTCGCCCCCCCGCGGCCCGTTCTGGTGGGCGCGGCCCTGCTCTCAACCGGGTCCGCACGAGCGGGGTGGGGGGGCGCGTTTGTCGTGATCCGCTAGGGGGCGCCACGCCTCGGGCGGCCCCTGAAGGGGACCCGCCATGTTGGGGGGAGCGGGGATTTTGGGGGGTCCCGAGGGGTTTTGGGGTGTCCCGGGAAGGGTTTCGGGGGTGTCTCGGTGTTTTAACCCCGCCCTCCGTCCGGGCTGCCCCGCGGGGTGCGGGCGCCGAGGCCTGGTCTGCTGCTGGAAGTTCCCGGCCTGAGGCGGCCCCCAGGGTGAGGAGCACCGGGATGGAAGTCTGAGTTCTCTGTCGGGGGTTCTGTCAGGGGCTTTGGGACTGGGAAGGTGTCCTGTAAATGAGGAGAGAATGGAGAACAGATCCCCGAGGTTCGGGATCAGGGCACAGGGTGTAGGTGGAGGCCTGTGACGAGAGGTGTCCCCCAGGGTTCTGTACTTAGTGTTTGTAGCTTGTTTAGCGGTGACTTGGACAAAGGGGTCGATGCTCCCTCAGCAAGTTCGCTGATGATACAAAACAAGGAATGGCCGATGTCTCAGAGGGTTGTGCCTCCCTTCAGAGGGGCTTCGACAGGCGGGAGAGAGGGGCAGAGAAAAACCTTCTGGAATTCAGCACAGTGCAGTTCAGGGTCCTGCACATGGGGACGAACAGCCCTGAGCACTGACAGACACTGGGATGTCACTTCATGGGAAGGACCTGGGTGTCCTGGTGTCCTAAGCTGTCCCTGAGCCAGCAGTGTTCCCTTGTGCCAAGAAGGCCAAGGGGATCCTGAGGTGAGAGCATTGCCAGCAGGGCAGGGAGTGATCCTGCCCCTCTGCTCAGCCCTGGGAGGCACATCCAGGGTGCTGTGTCCAGTTCTGGGCGCCTCAGACAGGAGGGACCTGCAGTGGGTCCAGCAGAGGCTGTGAGGATGATGAAGGGGCTGGAGCATTTCCTGACCAGGAAAGGCTGAGGGAGCGGGGGCTGTTCAGTTTGGAGAAGAGAAAACTGAGAGGGGACTTCATCCATGTCCAACAGTGTCTGCAGGGAGGGCTCCGAGCAGGGCCCAGGCTCTGCTCTGGGGACCCAGCAATGGCACAACAGGAGCACGCAGGGACCAAAGCTCCACCTGAAAGTGAGGAAGAACTTCTTCACTGAGAGAGCTGCAAAAGATTAACCAGAGAGGGAGGGTGCAGAGCCTCTCTCACTGGAGATATTCCAGAGCCATCTGGACTCAATCCTGTGCCATGTCCCCCTTCTGCTCCTTTCCACCTCACCCAGGGCAGTCCCGGTGTTGTGGGAAGCAGGTGGATGATGCAGCACTTCCAGCCCTGTGCCCCTGCTGAGCAGTGTTAGATCAGAGAATCATCTGGGCTGGAAGAAACCTTTAAAATCACTGAGCCCAACCATAACCAGCACTGCCAATTCCACTGTGGGTGGGGATTGGGTGTTGTGGGAAGGAGTCAGGTGTGGTGTGAACTCACTGACCTTGTGTTCTCACAGGGGAAGGAGCCAGGTTGTTTGGCTGCCAGGTGGCAAATTAAGATGTTTAGCCAAGACAAACTCTGAACTCCTGGTCAATACTTCCACAGAATTTTGGGGATATGGGGTGTTTTGGGGCTGGAATTGGTATTCTTTTTCTTTTGGGGCAGTTGCTTTGATTATTTTTAATTAAGAGGAAAAACCACCACATATGTAGTATAAACACAGTCACTCAGTGCAATACTGTGCTGGTAAGGGATCTGTATTAAAATCAGATTTTGCTGATAATAATTAAATTTTCCAACACATTTCTCACATACTTCTGCTTCCACAGACCTGGTCTAAACCTTTCTTTTGGAAAGGTTTGGAAACTGATGTAATTTCACTGGATTCCTATGAATGAAGAGATGAACTTTGGTAAAAGTGAGGCATGCCTGTTCTGGAGAAATTCATCATTTCCTGAGCTTGACTCCTGTCATGATTTGGATAAATCAGGGGCTGTGGGTTTGGGAGGATTTCTTTTCTCTTTAAGCATTCAAAGTTCTAAAGCATTTGTTGAAGCCCAAGCATTTGTTTTAAGTAGTGTGAATTAATTTTAAAAAACCCTTTACTACTGATTTTGAGCAAGTTGGTTGAAGTTAATTTACATTCAGGACAATTTAATCACGTTGAAGCTTTTTTTAGTGGTAACTTTTTGACACTTCCAAGTTGGTCATGGTTTTTTTTTTACTGTGGTTTTAAGGTATTTTTTACTTTAATATATTGGTTTCTGTCATGATAAAGCCCTTCACACAATTTCAGCTGCTGGGGATAACTTTGTTCTCTGTACACAACAGAAATTGTTTTTCAGGACCACTGGGACTGTGGTGTATTTAATAGCCACAAAATTTAGTTTTAAGTAGGAATTTGATTTCCTATTCCATTTTCTTGGGTGGAAGATGGAAGCTGCCACAATTCTGCCAATAAATCTGTGTTGCCACCTGGAAAAGACTTGAAACCAGGGACATTGAACCTAAAGAAGTGGTGGGAGCTGTCACCTTTTCTTGTTAACATGCAGAGATGGGGGCAGCAGCTTCCTTTTGTGTTACCTCGTGGAAATTGGCTTTTAAAAATGCTCAAGACTTGCCTGCTTTAGGGAGCTGAGGATCAGGAGAGGTAAATCCTGTACCTTTGTATTTCCTTTGAAGGGTCACTTTGAGCAGCAGGTTGTTTCCAGCAGGATCATGCCTGGACTTGTTCTACTGAAAATGAAAAAAAAAAAAAGTGGCTTTTTTCGATTTTACACGTGGTTGCCACTTCTCTTTCTGATCAGCTCCACTGGGCCAAAGCACCTCCTCGGGAAGCTTCCACCTGTTGAATTTTGAATCCCTTTCTGAATTTCAGAGGTTTTGCGTGGAGGCAGAAGGTGCTGGGTGGTGCCACCACATGTGAGGGTGCAGCAGGTGGAGCTCTGTCCCTGAGGCAGCCCTGAACTGCCTCCAGCCCTGCCAGCCCAGGTGTCACCTGCTCGTCTGATGGAACTGAGAGGAAGGTGCTGTGATAGGCAAGGGCTTGCTTCTCAAGAAAAGCATCTCTGCTGTAAGCAAAAGTTTGCACAATTTCCTGAAGGGGCAGATTTCTACCTGGAGAGTGTAAAATGAGGTCCTGATCTGGGCTGTGGATGACTCCAGGGTGTTTTTTGCAGTGGTGCTTCACACCCAGTTCAGGAAAGATTTCTGCTTGGAGAGCACAGTTCTGTTCTCTCTCCCTTCAGGAAGGAGACACAACCAGAGTCTCAGAGGTGCTGCTGTGCCCTGGCTGACAAGTCAGCTGAAATAATCTGCTGCCACCGGTGCTTCCTGAACATCGAGGCAGAGCTGCTGTGCCCAGCACAAAAATGTTCTTGGGTTTTGAGGGCTGAGTCAGACCCTGGACACCACAGCTTCAATTACAAACTGAGCCCATGTCCATTTCCCAGACAGCTGTTGAGTGTTTTGTTTGTACTACCTGTTAATTTGAGGGGTTTATCTCATTAATTCAGTCTGGCCTGCCATTCTGCAAGGCTTGTGGATCGCTTGTCTCACCTCTTTAATGCTGGCCGTTAATTTGCACTCAGATGGCTCTGGATCAAGGCTAATTAGTGCTTGTGTGACTAATCTCTGCATGATCTGACTAGCCTGGGGTGCCACTGCTGAGACCTCTGCAGCTCCAGGGGAATGAAGAGATGTGCTCAGATAAGTGCAACAGCCAAACCCTGCCCCGTGCTGCAGGAGGAGGTGAAAAAAACCCTAGCAGGGCCAGACCCCAGAGCAAATCATTCTTGAGCTCAGGTCTGATGGTCAGTCCAGTCCCAAGGAAAAGGAAAAGTGATTTTTAAGTCTGTCCTCTGTTCTGTGAAGCCTCCCCTCTGTGTGCCACCAGTGTGTGACACAGCTCAGGGGGAGGGGGAGCACAGCTGCTGTGTCTGGAGTCACGAAGGCAGAGCCCTGAGCCCTGAGGGAGCAGGTCCAGGTGTGTCACAGCAGAGCAAATGAGGATTTCCTTCTCCTCCTCCTGTGAGGGACAGGGAGAAATGCAATGAGTAACGTTCATGTTTTCCAAATCCCTGCCCAGCTGACTGCCTGGCAAACAGTAGCTCTAGAATGCTCGGGTCAAAAAGGTTGGAAAAGCCCTCTGAGATCATCCAGTCCAACCATTGCCCCAGCACTGCCAAGGCCACCACTGACCCCTGTCCCCATGTGCCACATCCACACAGCTTTTAAACCCCTCCAGGGATGGGGACTCCAGCACTGCCCTGGGCAGCTGTGCCAGGGCTGGAGAGCCCTTTGGGTGCAGAATTTTTCTTAAATATCCAACCTGAGCCTCCCCTGGCCCAGCCTGAGGCCGTTCCCTCTCCTCCTGTCCCTGTTCCCTGGGAGCAGAGCCCGACCCCCCCGGCTGTCCCCTCCTGTCAGGGAGTTGTGCAGAGCCACAAGGGCCCCCCTGAGCCTCCTTTGCTCCAGGCTGAGCCCCTTTCCAGCTCCCTCAGCCCCTCCTGGGGCTCCAGACCCTTCCCAGCTCCGTTCCCTTCCCTGGACTCTCTCCAGCCCCTCCAGGTATTTCCTATTGGGAGAGGCTCAAAAGCTGCCCCCAGCACTGGAGGTGCCCCAGCAGTGCCAGCACAGGGGACAGGCACTGCCCTGGCCCTGCTGCCACCCCAGTGCTGCCACAAGCCAGGTGCCACTGGCTCGTGTTCAGCCAGCTGTGTGCTGCTGAAAAAGAATCTGAAGTCAGGAGAAATATTTGAGAGACTGGAAGGAAGAAAAAAGCTTCATTAAAACACTTATTTTCCTACTAAGTGACAATCCATAGTGGCTTGATGTCTTCTGCTGATGTGCACGTTTTGGAGATGCGACAGATGTTGTCCAACAGCTGCTCTGGGTGTTTGACTGTGATATGGGTCAGGTTTGGAGGCTTTAGTACATCCTGAGCCCAGTCCACACGGGTCACTTTGAGGAATTCCTGAGTCTCCTGTACAGAATTAACTGGAGAAAAGCAGAGAGCTTGGTTCACACGTTTTTCTCTGTGAGGGTTGAGCTCTTCGCTTTGAAATAAATACATGGCTTATAAATAGATTCCTCTTTCATAAAATGAAAAGCAGTCTCTGTTTCACAGGACAACAGGAACCAAAACCAGCATGAATGAGTGCTGGAACTGCACAGCTGAGCTGCTGGGCAGGACCATCTTGGGAATCACTGAAGCTTGCAGGTGAAAGGATGCTGAGGTTTGAATTGCAGCGAATCTCAAGAGCTTAGGAAGAGAAATACTGCATTTGTATAAAAAGCTTTTTTTCAGAGCATTTTTGGCATTTATCAGTGTCCAAGAAGTGATCTGCTGCTTTGCTTCTTCAGGAAAATGTTTCCTACAGCATTCCAGATAAGCTGTGAATAGGACTGGGCAAGCCTTGAAGCAGCATGGTGGCATCTCTGGAATCACTCAGTGATTTCTCACAGCCCTGTTCTGCCTGCAGAGCTGGATGGGACCAGGAGAGTGACAGCAGTGTGACAGGGCAGTGACTCTGTTCCAAATGTCACGGCGTGTGGGGCCTGCTGCCATCCCTGTGACATCTCTGCTGCAGCAGCCCGAGCTGCTGAGGGCTCTACTGGCCACAGCCTGCCCCAGGTGGCTCTGCTGTGCAGCCCTGCTGAGCTCGGGGCTGCAGCTGTGTCCTTATCAGCCCCAAAGTCAGCTTTGAAGGCTGAGATAACTGGGCTGAGCTGCAGGCACGCCTTTGGTGCTGCAGAGGTTCAGTCATAACCAATCCCATTTCCTGATGAGAGGTATGCTAATAGGAGTTTTTTTAGGAAGGCATTGTTTGGATCAGGGGATGCTGGAGTCTTGGCACAGTGTGCAGAGCATTTTGTGCTCCTGCTGGGACACAACATAATCGGGCAGATCACAAAATAAATGTGTCCTGAGTTGGAGTAAGTGAGTAGTTCTGCAGTTTTCCATGAGAGCATTTGAATATTTGCCTGAATTAAGGCTTAAAAGTTAATACTTCGCAGGACTGAGCAGGTAACAAATATCAGTTAGGCTTATCAACAGAATATGCAAAGCAGGTATCAAGGATGATGATATTTTACCATTATCTGATGGGTTTTTTGCATTACTGCCATAGTTAAAAGCAACAGGAAGCCTCAAAAATAATCTGAGAGTTTTCTATTGAAAACTTCTGAAATGAACCCACTAGTCAGTTCCATCCTCTCAGCTGCTCCCATATTCTTCTTTTGCTAGCTCTTAATTAGTAACTGCAGCATATGCAGAGAGGGTGGCAGTGACAGCTGCAGTCACCCTTCATGTCCTGTTTGTACCTACCTGTGTTTTGGGGAGTTTAAATCAGTGGGCAAGAATGCAGTTACCCCATAACTGTATTTATTTCAGCTGTAATTTGTGATCCTTGTTTGCTCTTCAGGTTTTCTTTCATGTGCAATGATTTACATAGTCCTCTCTGAAACATTCAAGCTCTGAGGTTTCAATCAGATGAATCTACTTTACACAAGTACAAATTAAAATTTAAAAAATCGGAATACTTCAGAAAGAAAAACACACTTTTGGATCCTTGCTGTTTGATAACTCAGAAACGGAGGCAGAAGGGAAAGGCAGCTTTAACAGGAATATTTCATTTCCTTCTTGCAGCTGACGAGGAGCACCAGCAGAATGTGGCAGCAGCAGCAGCAGGGGCCAGGCCCCGGCCCCACGGGGAGGAACGAGCAGAGGGGATGCCCAGGCGCCGCAGGAACATGGGGCACAGGCTGATGGCCCAGAGGAGAGCCCAGCAGGCAGAGGAGTGGCTGGAAGGTAACACTGGCTTCAGCTCATCTTGCAGACATTGAAACAAGCCTTCCCAGCAGGTGTTAAAGCTGGGGAAGGGGTGCAGCTGCCTCCTGGAGGAAGTTGTTGAGTTTTGTTGATGGATTATTTACAGTTTGATCATAATCTGTCTTCTCTCCCTACTTCATCACTTTTCTCTATATGCCCCTTACGTTTAATCTCTTCCTCTTCCTGAGGTGAATCTTGGCTATTTGTGGTGCCAGACTCTTCACATCTTTCCTAAAAACCTTCCTATTTCCTGCTTAGCCATGCAGGGAATTAAATTAA
Organism: Promerops cafer; assembly: GCA_013398275.1. NCBI lineage: Eukaryota > Metazoa > Chordata > Aves > Passeriformes > Nectariniidae > Promerops > Promerops cafer. The sequence goes on along the minus strand of VZSE01008547.1, from coordinate 62,264 downwards.
ATTTGGGAAAACAGAATCCACACCTTGCACTGAATAACAAGCTGTAGTACATTACTGATTCTTTTTAAATGGGTGGGAAGCATTAATTCCCCAGTGTAATCTCTGCAAAATGTGGAGTTTTCTCTCCCAAGGAGCCATCCAGGTGGTGGTCAGGATCAAGTAGATTACCTGGAGATCACCACAGACTGCAGCATTTTGCCAGCAGGTTGTTGACAATGTGTTGTGTAAATCCTGTGCTGGATTTACTGTTCACAGCTTCGTTTCTGTGGTGTGGTCGTGGACAAAAATATGGTGATAAATAACATCTTTCTACACCCTGCCAGTATAATTCCCTTTTCTGGTGAAGCTTGACACGTTATTCTCTTTATTGCTGGAGAGATGAGATCACCATGATTCACCCCCCTGGATTCTTTCTACTTTCAGATCGTGGGTGAGGTGTTCAGGCGTTCTGCTCAAGTGGGCTTTGCTGCACTGGAGTTTGCAGTGGAGATCAGGGTGTCTTTGTGGTGTGCAGGAGGTGAAAGCACTGAGCACACACCTCTGTGAGCCTTCATTAGGGACTATTTGCACTTTGTTCAGCTTTTCTTGCCCTGCAGACTGTAGGAAGCCTCACCTTGGCAGGTGAATGTGCTTTTCCAGCTAATTATGTTCAGCAGTTTCACAGATGGAGATTGGACAGGTGTGAACTTTTCAACTTTGGTTATTTCTTCTTGTGTGATAACATCCTGGAAAGAAAATGGAATCTAAAAATACTCAGTTTTCAACTCCAGACATCAAAAGTTTGAATGCTGAGGGCCGACAGTGAAGCTGTCAAAGCAAACGGCTCATCTTATCTTACTTTGTCACTTTAGCAATAGAAGAATCTGTGTCATTGGGCTTTATAAATAATTCTTTTGCAGCTTTCTGTACATCAGATGCAAGTGCTGCTGCTTTTGCATGAAGCTCCCTTTGAAATGACGTGCCTTCTTTTATTTGTTTTCGCTAATTTCTTACCCAAATTAAAACAGCTTCTTGCTCTTTGCTTCTGTTTTGTGCTGCTTCTGTGGGCGGTTTTATTCTTATTTTGGGATGGTTTTTCCAAGTGGCTGAGCACAGGTGCACAGCAGGAGCAGCAAAGCCTTTGGAGAGTGAGCACAGACTTGAGCAGAGGAGCTGTGGAGAGGAGCAGCTGTCCCTGATCCCCCAGCACGGAGGTGCTCAGTGACCAGTGGCCATTATTAATGGGATTATCCACCCTCTGTGCTGCAAATCCTTCAGCCTGGCCCTGAGCTACCTGTCTTAGTGTGAGGTTTGGGTTTTCCCCTTACAAAAGGATGTGTTGAGTGTTTTAAAGCCCTCTCTGTGGACATGTGGCATAAGCCTGGAATCACTCTGGGATTTATCCCTTTTTTTTGCATTTTCTCTGTGTCACTGCAGTATAGAGCAGTTTTGCCTAATTGCTGCTTGCATTTCAACCAGCTGGAATAGCAAGTTCTCTCCACAGCAGAGTTTTGTGCTAAAGAATTCATTGACTCCTTGGAAAGAGAGCCCAGTGCAGCACCAGGGCTGAAGAGCAAAATTATTTGGCAATTTAGACAGAAACACCAAACCCAAGCCAGTCTGGTTTCTCTACTGTTGCCTTGTAAATGCTCTGAAAACTTCTGAACATCTGCAAATGAACAACTGAAGTAGATTATTTTTTTTTTGTTCGAATTTGTTGCAATGTTTTACTGGTAAATTTCTGTTCCGTGTGTGGAATTTCCACTCTGGGCCGGTGCTGAACTTGGGGCAAAGCTGCCTGATCCTCCTCTGTGTCACTGACTTCTGCCAAGAAGTGATTCCTTCACCAACCCATCACTGCAAGAAACAGAGCACTGGCCTCAGGGAGGGTGTGAGGATGCCCTGACCATCCCTGTGTCCCAGTAATAGTCACAAAGTGGAGTCAGGTAGGAAGTGCTGTTGCCACCAAAGGGCTCTGCCTGTTAGGAGCCAGTTCTGCTGACTCTAGGAAATGTCCCCAAAGCAGCACTTGCAGACCTGGGAGTTGTGGTTAGCATGAGGGTTTTCTGTTTTCCATCTAACAATCAGATTTCAATTCCAGAATGAGAAAGAAGCTTTGAGGGTAAAGTTGTAGCCCACGGTTTCTGCTGCCTGTGCTGAGCTGCTGCGTTTGTGCCAGGGCTCAAATCTCTCACAGAGGAAAAACAGCCCCAAACCCTGGGCACTAAGATCAAAACCTTGAGAACTTAACTATCCCTTCTGTAGCTTAAATTTTACTTGTAGCTCTGGATAAGGAGTCATTTAATACAGAGGGTGAATGATTCTTTTCAATATTCAAATCTACACCCATTGCCAGTGGAGCTAAACCAGGTTGTAATTCTGCAGCTTGCTGGGGTAGCTAACTAAATCAGTTACAGATTGTCACAGACAATAGTGCAGCACCAAATATCTTGACTTTCCTCCCAGAGGGAAAACCCAGCAGGTGCTGGGTTCCTGATTCCCAGGCTCCATGTGGGCTGAGCCGTGGCACTGGCCCAGCCAGGTCCCACCCTGCCTCAGTTCACCCTGCAGCGTTTCTCAGTGGGGATTGAGTGCTCCCAGCAGGTCACCTGTCAGGAGAACATCAGCACCTGCAAATACCCTCTGATGATTGCTGGGAGATGCTTCCCCTTGGTGACAAAGTAATTCTCAAAATGACTGAGACCCCTGAGCTGTTCAGGCTGCCTTTGGGAAAATGGCTTTGATTGCCTCAAATTGCCCAATTTAATTCCAGCCACAACACTCCTGCCTTTCCTGCAGCCCTCTGCAATCTGGGAGTCTTGTTAAAAGCCTCTGTGCCCTGCACATTGGAGCAGGGTGCCTGCTCCTTTCCCCCTGGAAAAGGAGTCTGGAAGGAGAGTTATGTATTCATGTGGTTAGGTGGAAATCCCAGCTAGCAGACCTAATTAGCTCTGTGTGTCTTAATTTAAATGGAACCCAGACAGAGGTGGCTTTGTGGACTGGCTACAGCCAAGATGAAAATGCTGTGAGGCATAAATGGGTGAGGATTTCAGGCATTAATCATGTAGGGCAAGAGAGGCCAAGCTAAGCAGTGGGAAAAGGGGATCAATTGGAGTTGGACTGAGGGTAATTTGGGGCATGTGGTAGTGTAAATAAATAGCATTACCCATTTCCAATTTCAAATTCCTTTTATTTGCCATTCAAGGAGGGTGTGCTTGGCTCTTGTTTTTGCCTGACTGATGCTCTGAGTGCATCCACTTGGATTCTGCTCACTTCTGGGTGGACATTAGAGAGCTTTTACTTGGTTGCTGGTCATGCGCAGAAAAAACACTTGTCCAGCTCTCAAGTTGAGCTTGACCCTCCAAACCTGCTCCTTGTCCTTGAACACTGTAGAGAGCTCAGAGGTGAAGAAGGTGCTTCCCTTGAGACTGCATTTTGGAGCAGAAAGTGACCCATCCATCTGATATTTACATCAAAAACATGATTTCCTCTCAAGTGACAGGAAACTCATGAGGATGAGATAATGACAGGTACAGTTGGGGTGTCTTTGTCACTTGGAGGGGTGTCTGGAGCCAAAACTTTGCTGCTGTTGATGTGAGGGAGAGAGAAACTGCTGATTATAACTGCCCTAAGTCATGGTGTGGTGAGCAAGAACCAGACTTGTCTAAGAAATTCCAGCACTTTCCAGTGTCCCACAGAACAGGGACCACTGAGGAGCACTGGGTCTGCTGGGGTGTGGGTGAAAAAAAAGGAAGAGGGAAGGACATGCCAGGAGAGCCTCAGCAGCCCAATCCATTTCCAGGGAGTATTTTTCAAGGGTTTGGTTTATAAAAAGACTCATTTTCACATCTTCAAAATGACCTCTCTGACTTGTTGCAGAATGTGTTGCCAAAAAATGGGGCTTTGTGTGCATCGTTGTGTTGGTTTGGTTTATTAACAAACAGAAAGTAAGGACACCCTCAAAGAAATAATCTGATTTTGTCAGGTTGCTTTTACTATTTACCCCAATCTGTGGGCTCTCCACATCTGGCAGCAAGATAAAACTCCAAAAGGTTAAATATCCCAACATCTGCATGGCTTTTCTCTGAGCTTTTAGCATTGTGCATCTGAGCACAAGTGTTGGAATCTCCAGTACAGTGAACATTTGGTTACATTATTTTACTTCCACAGCATCAGTAATGATAAATCCAACAGCTTTTGGCAGTCTGAGTGCTCGAGCTTGTAAAATAAAACATGATAAAGAAAAGTTAGTGAGTGCAACATAAATGAAATGGTAAGTTCCTCTCTCCTTTTGCATGGCAAGGCTTGGAGATCAGAATCTCACATTTTTCTTTTTAAGTATTAATCACTGTTGGGAAAGAAAGCAAAAAACAAGGTTTTAAATGTTTTTAAGATTATAATAATTGGGCATTTAAAAATGCTCTTTATTGCTTTGTGTGGCATCTAAGCTCAGCATTCAAATCTGGCAGCTAAAAAAATCTTGTATGAGAGTTCTCTGCTACTTTTTGGGGGAAAACAATATAAAAATAATTCTTCATCCCCATTGAGTGATGGATATTATGCATAAGTTCAACAAGAATGTGTTTGTGCTGAAATCTCTTAAAATGAGCACTTTTTCTGAGCACTGAAAGATCTGGAAAATGTGTAAATTTAGAACCAGTGATGTGGTCCCACGCTGTTCTTGTGAAACAGAGCTGCATTAATTGGCGTAGTAGTTGAAATTATTTTAATGCTTAATCAGTAGGAAAACCTTTCTAGTACAGTTAAACTTTGACTAATATCCCAACTAATGAATCAAAAGTCAATTTTGCCTTGCTGCTACTCATCCAGTGAGTTTGGTGTTGTCAGAGTGTCCCCAGTGAGTGTCTGATCCCGTTCAGGCACAGACAGGCTGTGGAAGGGGGAGGTCTGTGGTTTCTCACTTCTGCCAGATGGTTTTAGCTGAGAATAAACTTCACATTCTGCTCTAAAGGTCTGGCCTTTGTGTCTGCTGCACTTTCCTGCCCTAAGTGTTGGCCTGCTTTTGTGGCTTCAGATTAATAAACCAGTTTCTTGTTCAGTTTCTAAAGTGGATAGCTACCAAATTAAATTAAAAATTAAAAAGCATAGAAATTAAGACTAGTTATTAGACTATAATTAATCCCACCACAGGACTGTGTTACTGAGGGATGGCCACACCTTTCCAGTGGCTGGTGTCACACATCTGTTGGGTATTAATTACATGCTGTTAATAACATCTTCTGCTTTTGTCTGGCATCTTTCCCCCCCTCCTTTCTCTTACTCCTTTTGTTAGCTGCAGCATAAATAGTGAATAACTATTTGGGCTTTGCCCAAAGGACTTTTTGTGAGTAGTCACCTGTGCAACTCTCATTCTTTTTCATGGATGGGAGTCCATTTGCTTCACCCAAAATTTAAAAGGAAGCAAGACAAGGACAACTAGCAAGACTAGGACAACCCAGCATCCAGGGTTGGATGGGGCTTGGAGTAACCTGGTCTAGTGGGAGGTGGGAGTGGCAGTGGGGTTGGAACGAGATGATCTTTAAGGTCCTTTCCAATCCAAACCATTCTGTGGTTCTGGGATAACTAAAATACACAATGCTGATGGTTTATTTTGGAAGTTTTTGTCTATTCTGTACATAGTACAGAATTCTGCTAAATTTCTGTCCTGACAGAGAACATCAGCACTCCAGCACATTTTCTGAAGGTACTGCGAAGCATTTTTAAAAAGAAGTCTGGAAATTTCCAGAAATTCAGACACCTGTGTGACTGATAACTTTCCTGTTGTGCTGCCTCTCGATATGTTCAAAATACCAAGGAAAAGCAAAGGTTCCCTGAAGCCACCTCTCAGCTGGCCAGCTGAGAGCCCCACATTTGTGTAAAGCAGAATGTGTCACACTGGTTGTGCTTTCTGACTCTGGAGATGGGAACTCCTGGGACTGTTGAGATCACACAATGGTTTGGGTTGGAAGGAACCTTAAAGCTCATCCAGTTCCACCCCCTGCCATGGGCAGGGACACCTTCCATTGTCCCAGGCTGCTCCAAACCCTGTCCAACCTGGCCTTGGACACTTCCAGGGATCCAGGGCCAGCCACAGCTTCTCTGGGAAATCCATTCCAGGGCCTCCCCACCCTCCCAGGAAAAATTCCTTCCCAGTATCCCATCTAAACCTACTTTCCTTCAGTTTTAGTGCTGTCAGTGTGTGGGGTTTCCCAGCTGAGCACAAACCCAGGCTGCCCAAGCCCAGCACTTTCGGGGGATGCTGAGCTGCTTTCAGCACCTTGAGCTGAACCTCCTGCATCACACCCCAAGCCCAGGGGCAGATGGAGTGCAGGTTCCTATGGACTCACCCCAGTGAGGGTCTCCCAGTGGTGTCACAGCCACCAGTGTGTGCAAAGTGGCTGCTCCAAGCTGCTGAAACACTCACTGCTTTATTAACACAGAATACAGAGCTGCTGGCTGTGTGCAGCACCCTCCCTGCTTTTGCTGGAGCTGTTCTGCTCTAACAACAAGTGGATTCAGCAGAAGCTTTGGCCCTGTGTTTATGTTGCTGTCAGCACGTTCAGGTTTATTTAGTGTGTGTTAATTGCTGCCAGGTTTAGTGCCCTGCTGACCTTTGCAGCTCTGCTGAATCATGTGCTGTGTCTGCATCCCTGACTCTGGCTTTTGTTGGATCTAACTCCACACACTGGAGGAAGTGGTGCTTAAGGGGTCACATCAGAGGCTTCAAACAGGAGGAAAAAAATGCTCCTGAGCAACAAAAGGCATGTTTGATCCAGGACTGGAAAAAAAGGCTTTAAAACAAACCTTCCTTAGATTTCTGCCTCACATCTGGCTCAGGTAATCTTAATATAGATGAAATCTGAGAAGCCCTCAGGTGGAATAGTGTCATAGATGGTGTTTTATACTTGTGGTGTTTGCAAGAAATAATTTTCTAAACAGTAATACCAGAACTGAGCTGTTAATTTTGGAGTAATAACTGCTGGTGCTGGGTGTGCTCACCCATTGTGTTTGGAACTCCCCTCGATGCTGTATTTAGAATATAAATAAAGTTGTTTTAAGCATCATTAAAATTATAAAAGCAACTGTGTGAGGTCTGAGTATCCCTCCTTGCTCTGTGTGCAGGAAGGGGGAACTCTTTTGATCATCTCAGTGATCATACTCCAATAATTCTCTGAAGCCTAGCTCAGCAACCAGGCTGATATTAATTCAGCCTCCTGAAAACAGCTGTTATTTGAGAGCCACCTACACAGCTCTCAGATACATTTATTTCTCATCATGTCTTGGTGGTTTAACCATAGTCCCATTCTGTGTCTTGGAATTAGTAAAACGAGAGTTTCCAACCTAATTCTTCATAAAAAAGAAGGGGGAGTGTCATTCATCCATGTGCTCCTTTCATAGCAGCTTTTTGGGTTCCCAAAAATAGGGAACCAGGTGCTCTGGAGAGAGCTCCCTCCAGAAACATCCTGGCACCAGCCCTGCCAGATCTCTTCCAGTTTGGATCTGAAGTCAGCATCGAGCAGAACAGCACTGGAGATGCTCAAAGCACCAATTATTTTACCCAAAAAGGGGATCCGTGTGTGGATCTTTCATTCTGAGCTTGCCATGAGTGGGAATAATGTTGTGTGGTGTTTGTGCAGTGAGCTGAGGATTTCTCTGGGACTGTTGAGGTCAGTCCCCAGACTTTTGTGGGATCAAGGATTGATTCAGACCAGCAGATAAAGTGGCCAAATGTTCCTGAGCTTTGGGCAGGGAGGAAGTGGCTGCATTTAAAAGCTCTTCTTCCTCAGCCCTTGAGTGAGCAGAAATCCTCATTTGCACACCTTTTGAGCACAAAACTCTTTCATATTTCACTGTTGCAGAAATCCCCTCTGTAAACAACCATTTGTCATACAGCAGGCAAATATTTACATGTCATTTTCTTGCAGGCAGACCCAGGATTTGCATTTCAAGGATTTTTCCCCCTCATCCATAAAGGTTATTTCTGTCAGGCTAGAACCAGTGGATGACTGGGGTGCCTCTGAATCCCACTTTTTCAATGTTGTGCAAAGCCTGAGGGTAACTGGGAAGAAAGTCTCTGCAGTGTTGAGCAGATAAATAATGACAATCATTAGCACAATTTATATATCAGAGAAAGTCTCTCTTTTAATTGTGGAAAGCAAGAAATATTTATGAAAAGCCCTCCTTCAAAGGATCAAGGAAATTATTTTTTCTGCCATCACTTGAGTGTGTATTTGCCTTGTTACTTCTGCTCTGTGGCTTTGGCAGTCTCGTGTGATTTTTTTTTTCCCTTTTTTCCATCTAAAAGGTCTTGTCTGAAGTGTGTGTGTGTCTCCTTTTCATCTGCTGCTGCTTTCCTAGGCAGCACTGAAATTTCTCCAAGGGACTTTAGACAGATGATTTAAAATCTGTCATTTTTGCAATGTTGCAGAGGAAGAGGATGCTGAGGAGGTGCCAGAATTTCAGGTATCTGGGAAAATTGGAGCAAAGAAGCAGAGGAAATTAGAAGAGAAACAAGCCAGGAAGGCACAGAGAGAGGTGAGTGTTTCCTGCCACGTATTGAGCAGAGCCTGAACAGCTCAGCAGAGAACTGGGAATGACACAGCCCAGAAGGGCAAAAAGGCAGTGTCATCACTAAATGGTTGTTTTATCTTAAAAATGTCAATTCAGCTTTTGCTGGCCCAGGAGGGCCATGGAAAACAGTGCCTCATTTTCTTTCCATTCAGGGGAGGAGAGGAGTTAAACTCCTGAATGCTCTTTCTTGGATGTTTCCACTGCCTTCCAGCTCAATGGCAGCACTGTCTCCCCTTAAAAATACACCCAAATCCCCGTGGTGCTGTTGTTACACCCCGGGCAGTTGAGAGGAGTGGTTCAGGTGCTCTCAGAGTGCAAAAACCTGGTGTGGTTTTACCTGTATTTAGCCATATTTATTGTTTTTGCAGACTGGGGAGATGAAAAGCACTTTGGTGTTAATTCCAGGGAAGCAAGAGGCTTTTCAGCCCTCTCAAGGCAGCAGTTTGTGCATTTTCCTTGTTCTAGATTTAATTTTTCAGACTCTATATTGTTCTGTATGAACAGTTTTAAAGCTTGTGAAATCCCAAGTTGGGAATTTTAGTGTCACCTGAGAGTTAAATCCAGTGTAGTAGATGGAGCAGTTGGTAATAAACTTAATTACTGGTTATAAATAAACTTCCATTACGAACCTTTTCTCACTCAGTGCTTTCATCATTTTGTTACTTTCCATACTCATTGTATTTAATTTTCCTTTTTTTTTTTTTTTTGTGGAAAATGTGAGCAAAGTTGAATGAAGTGGGATAAGCATCAGTTGGTGGAGCAAGGAATCTTCTGTTTCATTTTAAAACATGCTGCTTTTTATTTTCCTGTGTAGACAGATAAATTCCTTGGATGAGGCTTTTTCTCTGAAACACTCAAAGCCAAATCCTCCTGGAATATTTTCTGCTTGTCCTCTTACTATATTTTCAAATTTAAGTATCCTGAAGAGCCTAAATAAAAAAATCTTGAAAAAAATACACTAAGCACACTAAGAGAGCACCCTGTTTGTTTTCCCCTCATTTTGCAACAACCTCTTTGTCTTAACAACAAAAATAAAATTATTTCCAGAGACCAGTGCAGCTTTTTTCTGTAAGAGGTTCTGCCCAGGTTAATGATGCATTTGAATGCACTAATTTTTACAGTTTGTGTTCCAAATCCCTTTTTTTTTTTTCCTCCTTAGGGTCCATTCTAACTAAACTTCAAGTGAGGAGAAATGGAATTGCATGACACAGCATTGCTTAACATCACTGCTGTAATAAGCTCATAAGCACATTCAAAATTTAAGCTGTTACTGAGATACAGATAAGACAAGTGAGGAGGGCAATTTCTCAATTTTACCACAATGTCGAGTGTGCTGAAGGGGAGGGGAAGTGAAATGATAATGGCTTTTTATTATTGTTCTTTTTGATGTTTCTTCCTGAGCAGGCATCTAAAAGATGGTAAGAAACCCCCTCGTGGTATCATAATATGAAATTTTAAAATGTAGATGAAAAAAGAGTAAGGCTTGGCTTGTATCATGTTTATTTTAGGCTGAAGAAGCAGAGAGAGAAGAAAGGAGAAAGCTCGAGTCAAAAAGAGAGGAGGAAAGGAGGAAAGAAGAGGAGAGAATTCGTCTGGAGGAGGAACGACAGGTGGGAATAATTGTATTTATCTGTGGAAATACTGAGCCACGTTTGCTTTTGGGATTGCTTCTGGGGAAGTTCTGGGACCAGGGACAGCAGGGCTGTCCTGCTCCAGCCACACCCAGGATTTGGGGCTCAGGGCTTTGACCAGCCCAGCTCTGAGTGTCCCCTAAGGGTGGAAATTCACAACTTCCCCTGTTCCCTTTGAGCTGCCAGCTGGAACCAGCAGGGCAGAAAGTCAAAGGCAGCAGCAGCTGATTCTGCAAGTGTTGTGTGAAATTGTAGGATTTCATTGTAATTTTCTGTATTTGCGTGTGCTTCCCAATTAAAGATTCCTGAGCTGTGCATATGTTAGCAGGAGTGACCCAGAAAAACAGGTACTGCTCAACTGAAGTGCTTTTGTTGAATACTTCACATTAGTGAGGGGTGAAAATTTGACTTCAGAGCTGCTGCTTGTACTCAGGCCATCAGTGCTGCTGGCTGAGAGCTTCATGCTCTGGAGTTGCTGTGAGTTGTGTGGTGGCTTTTCTTCTGGAGGGAAGGACAGAGGAGTTCTGCAGAGTTCTGAGATGAAAAATTGCAGCCCCCAGCTCTCACCATGAATTTTTTTTTAATTTTTTTTAAATTCTTGTCTCTGCTTTGTGGAGATTTGTTTTCATTTGCTCCAAGAGAAGGTTGTGTAAGTGGGGTGTGTTGCTGATAATATTTCTAAAAGGAAAAGACAATTTTTCCTTTCCTCTGTTGAGGGCATGAAGACAGGATAAAGCAATTTAAAAAAAGATTTTATCCATGAGATCTTTATGTGAATGTCCACTTAGCTCTGGGGTTGTTCCCCACAAATCCTTTTCTTTCTGAACTCTCAGTTCCTTTCCATCAGTAGAAGTCTTGAATTTCAGAAATTGGAGGGGGAGAATGTCAGCACTACATCAGGATAAATAGAAAAATCTGAGATTTTGTAAAGCAGCTTGACCAAACTTCCAGAGAACCAATAATTCCACAGCTCCCCTTCCAAAAGAGATGTACAAATTTATTTCTGTAATATTTTCCTAAAGTTCTGAGAACTTCATATTCTTCAAACCCTGAAAAACGAGTTGAAATGACTCCAGTGCTCTGGGGGAACTGTGACACACTGGCTGTGTGACATTAAGTGACACTGGAACTTCCAGTCCCTTGCAGGGTGGCAGCCAGCACAGCACAGCAGGTGAATTTTTAAGCAAATTCCACCTGGGCTTTAGCAATTTAGCTGGGTTAACTCAGGCACAGTTGAAAAGTTGAGTAGAAAATAAAGGTGAAATTTCAACCAGGCATCTCTTCACACAGAAATACTTATTTACCTTCTTTTAATTTTGTTTCTGTGCAGTTGAGGGCTGTGTACTTTATTTTTGGTTGAATGAGGAAACTCTTACTTGTTTCTGGTTTAATTTGCAGTATTCCTAGTGAAGACTGCATTACAGAACTTCTATTTCACAAGGCTCAGGGAAAAAGAGGAATACAAACTAAGGCTCTGGTTTTATTTGTTTCTTTATTTATTTTTAAATTTTGTGCCCAACAATCCACAGAGTACTTCCTAGAACTTGTTTCTTTATTTATTTTTAAATTTTGTGCCCAACAATCCACAGAGTACTTCCTAGAACTTGGAAAATTGCTCAAATGCCTGAATCCAGCTTGGTCACTTTAGCCAGTACCTACCTACTTAAAGCCTGTCATTTTAAGCTATTTTAGTTTGGTTTAATTATTTGTTTTCCCAGTATTTATCAGGACAGCAAGCCCACCCACCAGGCTGCATCAGGAACATTATTCTGCCCCTCAGAGGAAAGTGCTTTCAATATTTAATTTTTTTGCTTGTGTCCAAGTTGATAATCCAGTAACTGCTGAACATTTGGAGCGTGGATCAAAGTAAATGTGTCTGACAATATTTGATGTCCATGCTCAGCTGTTTTCTGGTAATTTTAAATTTGCCTTCATGGAGTCTGTAAGAGGAAACAGAACAATTGAAGAGAGCCTGTCCTTGGGCTCTGAACAGCTCCTTCCAGTCTTGTTACAGACTGATGGTGTGATGGAAAAGGCACAGCCTCTGAGAGCAGTGAGAGGATCAGTGGGTTTATGGAATACATAGGATAAAATGTCATTTATTTTCCTCTAGAGGAGGACTTCTTCATTGCCACAAGTAATGTCTTGTCACCAGGAAGGCCTTGAGGACTGCACGTGTGATGATTCCATTCCCTCATCTGAATTAGGAGGTGGAAAGACAAAATTCTGAAAGATACCTCACGTAGTGACTGATAGTGAGGAGATAAAAACCAGGGGTGAGCTGGTTTTTTCAGAGGCGTTTTGGTCACTGACATTGCTGGCTTTTATATAACCCACAAGGCACAAAAAATTCCGTTTATCACTGAAGTTTGCCTGAGAAATGTTGCAGTTGTCAGATACCTCACTTTCCCCTTCTTTTCCCAGTACATCAGAGTATTTCTGCAGCTTCACTGACAGGGGCAAGTCCCCAAAGAAGCACAGCCAGCTTTGGTAGCTAAATTCCACTTGAACCTTTTTTTTTTCAGTCTCTCTCCCAAGAAGTGCTACTAAAATTGTGCTGACAGGTGGGAACTGTACCTTGAGGGAGTTACGGGGGCTAAAATCTTGCCTAGTCTTGAGAAAAATACACTCTGCTTCTATTTCAATAGATTTGTATGCACTTATAAATAAAATGTGGTTGCCCCTTGGCTTGAGTGTTGCAAACCAGATCATGTATTTTTAAATTCAAGTTTCCTTTCCAGTGTTCTGCTGAGCTGATTGGCTACAGGCCTGAGGAAGCTCCTTTATAATTGGCATTTGCTTCAGCTCTGCTTTACCCTGGGGATTTCCCTTTCACTCTTGGAGTTTTTTGGTGGTGAGCTGGTTTACCAGCCGACGCCTTATCAATGAGAGTGAGCTTCCTCTGATGTTGCAAAACAGAGTCTTCAGACAAAACCTGGCAGATTGCTCACAAAAAAAAAGCTTTTTTCCCTTTGCCTGTGCACAGAGATTTTGGTAAATTTGCATTTAAATGCCTAAATAGAAATGGTGTGGGTCTTCAGAGCTGTAGAAAATGGGGGTCAGCCAGGATCACAAGGATCCTCTGGAAAGTTTGACCCCAAAGTTTTGACTCTTTGATATTTGATCATGTAAGAAGAGGCACCAAGTTTTAGTTGTTTTGTTATGTGAACATCAAGATTTGTGTGTGTCTCAGCAGAGCTCTTCATTATCTGTTTGATGTTTATATCCATTTTTTTCCTACATTAACAGTGCGTTTCTGGAGGCTGATGGAGAACCACTCCATAATTCCAGTTTAAGCATCAGTTTTCAAGTGTGTATACTTCCCTCAAAATTAATTTCTCCTAAGGGAGTACAAGTAGAAAACCTTGCAAAAAACCTCATTCTCCTCTGATTTTGAGGGGATAAGGACACTTATTCTGCCTAAGCAGTGGAGGGGAGGGGGGGGGAAGGAATTCTACAGATCCATCTGCTCCTTGCCAAATTATTCTCTGCAAAGTCTCTTCAGGCTTCCTGCAGAACCTGTGCTGACAATACAAAAAATGGGTGCTGTACAAGGAGGGTCTCTTTGGTCCACGGCCCTCTAAACATTCAGGATGCTGTTCCTAATCCTAAAAATTAGGGAAACAGCCACAAATAAAGGAATGACAGGGAGCAGGTGGTGGCTGAAGAGTGTCCAGTGTCTGCTCTGCCTTCCTCACTACCAGTGAGAGTTCCTCCACCCAAGCAGCATCCCAGAACTCCTGAGCAATCTGTGATCCCAAAAATTGAGGTGTGCTCCCAGCTGGAAGCCTAAGAGAGTTTTTGGGATGCTGTGGGTTTCACCTGGTAAAAAGTTGGGCTCTTGTGCAGTTGGCACAGGGAATGTGTTTGGAAATAATCCCTGGGATCAAGGTAGGAGGCAGACAGAGGGTGATGATCTGAAAGGAGCCTCACAGCACATGCAGGTCCTTGGTGGGCTGGGGGGACTGGGTGAGAAAAAGAAGAAAAAACAAAGGTTTGAGTGACTCATTTATTTACTTATTTGTTCAATAAAAGTGTGGTCAAAGTGGGGTAGTTTGTTCTTCACATGCAGTGGAATAAACTAATCAAAAAGAAATCTTTACACTGTTCAAGCCCCCAGTCTGGGTAACATTTAGATGGGTGAGGAGGGAGGCAAGCCTACTTAAAAAAAAAAACCCAAAAAATAAAAGCAGACAGCTGAAGATGAGCATCTGCAGTTAGCAAATTTCCATCTGCTGGGATTTCCCCAGCACTCCACCCATGGCTGGAGGGTGGCCCAGCCACTCTCTGCTCTGAGCCACAAGCTCAGAAGGAACCTGAGTGCCAGAGATGAGGGGTTTGAAAGGTGGGTCTGAGCCCAGAGCCCTCTGAGTGACCAGCACGAAATCCTGGGCTCAGTTTGTGAGGAGACCCTGAGGGGCTGGGGCTGTTTCCATGCCTGGTTGGTTGTATGGACACCCCGAGTTTTGTGGGAATGCTGCTGCCTAAATTTGACCCTGCTGCTCCATGAGCACGTGAGAGAAGAGGGTGAGATGGTCAAACAAAAAAAAAGCTGGGAATAAATATTCCCAGACATCCTGACTGTGCCAGGGTTCCCCTGCTCAGCCTCCACCTTGCTTCTCCCTGTGCAAAGTCATCTCTCTTCTTGCTCTGAACCAAGCTGTAGTTTGGATAAATCCTTTTTTTCCTACAGATTGAATCATAGGTGAATTTAGGTTGGAAAGCATGTGAGGCTCTGCATGAATTTTTAATTTTTAGATGAAAAAAAAAGCAGCTGGAAATACTTTGTCTTATGGAAAGAGCTACAAGCACCAGGAAGCTTTGAGGGCTGACACACTTTAGCTACCAAAGCTGGCTCAGAGCACCTGGAAATGCTCTGCTGATCAAAATTCAGCATCTGGAAAACAAACTCCTGTTGGCAAAAGAGGGGCTGGTAGCTGAGTGCCTTGCCAGTCTCACAGCAGGGCTGCTTTTCTGCTTGTGATGGGAATGGAAGTGCTGATAGGAACGTGCTGGGATGCTTCCAAAAAATGCAAGGTGCTGCTTTTCAGGTAGGGAAGGACCACAGGAAGGAGCCTTGCTCCTTTGTTAGACCTTCCAGAAGCAGGAAAATGTGTTTTAGTTATTGTTGATCTCAGTTACAAACAGGACACTGTCTTCTGATCTTTTCTTTTCTTGCAGCACCATCTAGAAATTATTTACCAAAGCAATTTTGAGGCTTTGTGATTGTTTTTTTTTTTTCCCTCTCATTTCAAATCCTGCTGAATTATAACCTCTCTAATAGACCAGGGGAAGAACATTATTCATGTCTTTCCAGGATCAAGATTAAATTTAATGCACTTACAAGAAAAGAACAATTGCTGTTGCTTCCAAACGAAATATGGTTATGTTGTTCTTGGCATCTGGAGTGCATATAAGGAAAAAAATCTGCTGTTGGATTAATTGTTGTGGTGATGAATGACCCCAAAATGATCTTGTTTTGTCTCAAGAGCTTCCTCAGATCTGTAGATTTTTGATGAGATAGCAGTTTAAAAAATGGATTTGGCTTTGCAGATACACTAAGATTCTTTCAGTCCTGTTTTTCTCATTCTTGGATGTTGGCAGGATTCTTTCTCCTGACTTTCTGGGGATTTGATGAAATAAAAACAGGACCAAATACTCTTTGTTTTTTATCAAAGGGCATCTTTTTTAATATGGATCTATTTTCCATATACTGAATGAGCTGTTCCTGTCTCTCCCCGTTTTAATGGAACAAATATTTACATTCCACCTATTTAAGGAAGCAATTACCATATTAATGTCAAAGATGTGGCATGGCAAGCATTTAGAAATCAATATCATTGTTCTTTAAAAGATTCCTCTGATAGAGGAATGCCCTGGGATTGCCACTGAAATTTGAAGAACTCCTCTGTTTGTTTTAATCAGCCTCTGGAATGTGATGGAGCCAGAGGCCAGATCCTTTTGGAGTCTCTTTGTACCAGGTGCTGCACAAACATAAATTCCTCTGTGGAAGAAACTGTCCTGTAGGGAAACATTTTTGTTCTGTGTGAGCCATGGAATCTTTTAGATTGGAAAAGGCCTCTGAGATCATCAAATCCAACCTTCAAAGTTAGTCCAGCCTTCTCTCGGAGAAGAGCAAAACAAATTTTAAATTAAAATAATGGAAAGCTGAAAATTGAGGAGTTCCCAGTAAAAACTTCTTCTTATTTGAAACATTTTCTTAGTAAACTGTCACATTCCCAAACCTTTAATCACAGTTTTGATTTGTGAAGGTGTGAATTCCACAGAGCCAGGCATCACCATGTCACTGATGCTGGGCTTGGAGTTTTCTGGGTCAGCTTTATTGTGGGCTTTAAGGCTTTAATATTTATTTCAAGGTAGGCTATGAAGTTTTTTTATTGCAGATAACTAAAAGCCTGAAGCTTTTGTTTAGCAAGCAACATGTAAAAAACCCCTTTTGTTAATGCAATGCCTCCTGTGCCTAAAATACTTTATATAATAATTTATATTCCATGTAGGCACAGTTTACTGGAAGAAAATTTTCATAAGAAAGAGATTTTCCTTGAAAACTTGATTTTACTTTTTACAGGCTGGCTTTTTCTCTCCACCAGTGTAACTCCAGTGTTCCTTGTGAGCACTCCCAGTGCCCTGTAGTGGCAGAGCAGATCTGGGGCCAGTAACCAAAAATGTGGACGTTGCATCCAAGCACAGGGAGGGGCAGGGACTTCCTGTGAGAAGCAGCAGACTGATGCAAATGAAGCAGGCAGGTTGCTATTTAAGAGGTTTTCTGTCAGCTCTGGTAAGAACCAGCCCTGGTGTGGAAGCCAGCGCTGGGTGTGAGATGGTCACTGCCTCAGGGGTGGCTTCTGAAACTGATTGTGCCATCAGGTGACAGCTTAGATTCATCTTTAAATCTTTTTATGTGCTGGCTGCAGAGAAAGAAGATGCTGCTTCACTTAAAAGCTGACTTGGGAAAGAGCAAACTGACCACTTGTCATCTTTTCTGTCCAGGAAGAGGAAAAAAGGAAGGCAAAGGAAGAAGAGGAGAAGAGAGAATATGAAGAGTACCTGAAGCTAAAGGAGAGTTTTGTAGTTGAAGAGGAAGGGGTTGAAGAATCAATGACAGAGGAACAGGTACGTGAGGCTGGTTCTGCAGTTCCCCTTCTCCTGTTAGATTGCTGCTTTCTGTCTCGTGTAAAATGAACTTAAAAGTAGGAGTCGGCCAAAGGTTTTTGCTTGTGAAAGCTAAATTGTGTCTGTGGCACAGGTTAACCCTGGAATATTTCCTGGGGAATGCTGCTGTTCCTCATACCAGACTCTTACTTTAGAGTTCTGAGAGAACTTGCTGGAAGTGAGTTCTGTCCTCCCTGTGTCTAAGAACTGAAATAAAACTCATCTGGAATTCAGATAATCTCTCACTGTCAGCAGCTCTGCCTTACCCAGAGACTGAGCCAGTAAAGCTGAATTTGGAGTTGGAAAGTGCCCACAGACCTTGGGGGCAATTATTTGGGTTTGGCTTTATTTTCTGCGCCAAGAGAGCTGCTGTGAAATCAAATTAAAAACCAAGCTCTTGTCTCCAAAGGCTTCTGATAAGGGAGTCCTCAGGACAAACCCACACTGCTGCTCCTGTGGCTGCCTGCAGAGCTGCTGGGGATGGTGGTTGAAATGTGATACTTGATATAAAATCACAGCAAACCTGAAAAAGTTTCGCTGTTGTGAGAGGCAGAGTTCTTGTTTTGTCTGCTGAAAACCTGTTAGACACAATTTATTTGCTGTCACATCCTGGAATTGCTCTTGGGTTGTAGCTGCCAATTTGAGCTGTCCAGTGCATTTCTTGGGAAGGATTTATTTCAGGGCCCTGTGTGTATTTGCTCCTCTGCTGAAGAGACTCTGGAATTAAATGGATTTACTTCAGTGTGACTGAGAGTGGCTTTGAGCACAGCAGACTGTGCCCAATGTCAAGCACCACTGACTCATTACAGGCTCTCACTGTGGACCCCTTCCCATCAAGAAGAATTCCTCCATCAGACCAGGACTAACACCAAGAGAAGTTCTGTCTGGTGATGGGGAATTCCCTAAGATGCAGTGAACAGCAAGATGCACACTGTTATTGACAGTTCCTGTACTGTTAGGAGATGAGATTATCCCTAAATATTGATGTGTTCCACTTGAAGCACCCTTTAAAGCTGGAATGTGTTGATTGTCCATGTTCCCACAGCTGCCTGTCAAGGAGAAATGAATCTCCCTCCATGTCAGAACAGAGAAGGGTGTTCCTCACCTAAAAGAGCTTGGCAGGCAGTTGATGATGCCTGGATCTCAACCTGAGATAACTTTGGTAGGGGTGGGGAGTTAGAACTTGAATTGCAGGCAGTTTAAAAGTCATATTCAGAAATAATAACAGGTACAGAGTTACTTGGAGACAGCAGAAATGAGAAAGAAATGAAGCAGTCACCTGGCCTGGTGGTGGCTGAAGTACTGAAGCATGTCAGTGTCCTGTTAGAAATCTGACTGCCTTGTGTTTGTTGGGGCTGCTTGTGCTGCAAATCAAGCTCCTGACTCCAGAGCTCACCAGTTAATTAAGGCTGATAGATTTCCAGGGTTGCAGAGTAACCTGATCTCCTTTTAACTTCAGTGCACGCTGTTTGCATTGCCTCTGAAATGGAGCTGCTCACGTTAATGCACTGGATTTCAGGTGCATGGCTTTGAAATGCTTGAGCCTCCACAGGTGCTGTGCAGCCGTGCTGCACTTGGCCATCTGCAGGTCCTGAGTCACTCTGGGTTTCCCTCTGCACAAAATGTCCTTGGTTTGTGACTTAATGATGCTTAAACTCACCCAGATGTGGTTATTTTAGGGTATTTATGATGGGAAGAATAAAAAATTGTATGACAGCCTTTCAGGAAACACTTAAATTGTACCTGAGCCTCATTCTGTCTCAGAAAATACCTGTCAGAAATCCAGATTAAAATCCAGATTAAATCTAGATTACTTTTCTTCCAGGTTCAATATCTCAGTGTGTGTAGTTAAAACTTAAGAATTATGCAATCTAAACATTTTTATAGTATTTATACTCAGCAAGTTTTTGATGCATTTAATGCTCATGAATTTAAAATAACAATTGTTTTCCTTGCTGTCTCCAGTCTCGCAGCTTTCTTATGGAATTCCTGGAATATGTTAAGGTGAGGTGCCTTTGCTTTTTCTCCTTAGATGGTGTAAAATACCTTTTGTCAAAGTGGGACATCTTTACTGCCTCTTTCATTTATTTAAATATTCAACAAGTAACAAAAGTGATACCTTCAGGAAGTGTTACTGACTGAACCAGCACGAGCACGTCCATCATTGCTAAAATAGTTTCATTCCAGCTGGGTCCTGCCTTTTGGGGCAGGATGTGGCTCTTGCCCTGTGACATTAGACAGGCCTGGTGGATCTCCCTCAGAGTTTATGGAAGCAGTGTTTGCTGTGGGCTGGGATTTGGGACATTCAGGCTTTTTTTGTTTGTGAACATCAGCCATGGATTTAGAAACAGTCTCTCCATGTGAGCTCAGCAGGAAGGAGAGTTGCTGTACCAGGAGGGTGTTTTTGGGTCTCCAACACTGGCACTGCAAAGCTCAATTCTGACTTTTCCTGTGGTTCCTTCACTTTTTTCCTATCCATGCAGCTTCCAGTGTTTTTTTAATGTTCAGGAGGGCAGTTTAAGAAGCAGCTCCCTTGTTTTAACCAGGGTGTGTCAGTCTCCCTTTCATCCCCTTGTGTGGCTGGGGATTTAAAACCTGAGGGTTTGTGCTTTTGATCTGTGAGGGCAAATGCTCTCCACTATTGCTGTATCAAAGGTCAGATGCATTTTTCTCCTCTCACTCCAACTCCAAGTCATGCAAATCTTCTTTCCTAATGAATCCTTTTCTTCCTTTACTGGAATCTGAACTCTCAGGATGTGTGACCTGTGGGAAAGGCTTCTCTAGCAAGCAAATCACTTGGCTACTTAGTGAGCTGCCAGTGATTTTGTATTCCCAAATGGCATGCTTTGGGTCATGCATGTCCATTATCCCAGCACAACCCTGGACTTAAAGCAGATTTATGTCCTGGACTTTGGGATTTGCCTCATGGATGACTCTCCTGGGGGAGTCCTTTGGAGTGATTGCCAGGCAGTGCTGGACAAGAGCTCAGTGCAGAGCTCTGCTGGGCTGCTCTCTGCCTCTCTTTTACCTCTGTAGGTAAAAAAGGAGATTCCAGTGTCCCTTGGGATCTTCCACAAGCACTGGGAGGTTTCCAGGGGATGACACAGCTCTGCCCATTGCCCCAGGGGCTGTGGTGGATGAACCAGATTAGTCACAGACTCCCAGTTCAGTGTTTCAGCACTAAGTTGTGTATCAGTCACTTCATCTTGACGTCAGAGAAATTAAACTTGGGCTGGAAACCAAAGTCTGAATATTCGACACCTGATTTCCTCTGCAGAGCTGAGCTGCAGAACTGGGGCATCGCTTTCTTTCACAAGTTTTCAGTATTTTTCTTTAATCTTGGAAGTGTGCTTAATGTATAGATTATGTATTGCCCTCGTCTTCTGTTCTGTTCACAGAAACCATTGACAGGAAGCAGTGCTGAGCTGCTCGTAGCTGTCAGGAAAAAAATGTATAAATTAAGAGTAATTGGCATTTTTTAAAAAATAAAATTGAATTTAGCTCTTCTGTTGAATAATTTCTTATGCTGGTATCATTGACTGGAGGTAGCTCGCCCCATGCTTCGTTCTTAAGGGTGTTGGGAGCAAAATGCAGCCTCTTGCTCTGTTCCATCCCTTGCTGAGGACAGCAGCAGCATCACCCCTAAAATGAAATGAATTCAGGAAAATGTGGATGTGGTTTTGTTGCTGAAGGAAAGTTAAGCCTGTCTCTAGAACATGATGCATGTGGAGAAGTGTTTTATTCCCTTGGGACCCCACGGTGTGTTGTATTCCAGAGTATGGGGGGTGCATCCTAATCCCACCCCACCCCCTTGGGCTCTCATTCCCAGCAGGATCTGTCTTGGAAAGCTTCCACTAAACTTGGTCATTGAGGGGGAGTATCTTTAAGTGAAGGTTTAAGTCCTGTTTTTCTTGTTCGTGTGGCTTTGCACCAACCCCCCCAGTCCCTTTAAAAGAAGATGTGACGAGTGTTGGCAGTTCCCAGCTCTGAGAACTGAATTCCATGGACTGGTTCCAGTTCCATGTGTTCAGTCCATGGTATTCAGTTCTCTAGCTTGGCTGCATTGAACTTCACAACTACTAAATCTGTGTGTGGCTTTCTTTTTGGTCTGATTTTATTAATGAAAAAGATTAATCTCTCTTTATTTCTTCAGTGGCCTCCCAGTATGCTCTCAAGACCAGAAACAAAGGAGTTTATTGTTTGAAGTATTTAATTTGTTAATTAAATGGAGATGCTGCTCCTGTGGCTGTACATGCATGGATTTTAGGAATGCAGTCCTGAATATTAACTGAGCTTTCCAACAGTTTTGTCTTTTCCAAGCTCCTTACAAACACTACATCCTTTTGCAACTAAACAGATGAGTTCCTAAAACTTTGGCAGAGAGGAGAACAGGAACCAAGTAGCTCCAGACAAGCACTGCAGATGTTTTCTCTGGAGCTACAGAGAAGCACAGAACCAGATGTGAGCAGTGATGGCTGTGCCCTGGCTGAGAAAAGCTGCAGGAAGAATCTGTCAAAAGCAAAATGACAATTTGCAGTTCCAACACTGACAGTTTTAATAAGGAGTTGGCTTGCTTAGGAGGATTATTAAGGCATTAACACACATGACATCAGTAAAACAGACTAAAGCACCTAATGCTGCCAGTCTTGCCTGGGTTTTGTGTAAGTGCTGATACACACCAGTGATCATTCTAAAAGGTGCTTTGAAACATCCCTCAAAGAAGAAAGGGATCTTGATAAAACACACTGGAAATTAAAGGCAGCAGCTGAGAAACTCAGGAGGTGGGGGAGCAGGGCTGTTCCTTGTGCTCATCCTAATGTAAGGAGAGGTCCAGGATCAAGGCTGGCAGATGTGTTTGAGTCCTGCCCTAAGTGGGTCAGAGCACTCAGTCTTTCCACAGAGCTCCCTGCTTTAGGTAACTTGAGACTTTTTCATCAGAGGAAAGTGCTTACTAGGAAAAGTTACTTAAAGGGACAGGTTCTGCTTTGTCTGGTTAATGCATTTTTTGTTTGAGTGGGAAAAAAAAAGCCCAACTTTCTCATTCATCAGCTTAGCTGTTGTTTGTTTCCACAGAAAACAAAGGTTATCCAGCTGGAGGACTTGGCTTCACATCTGGGTTTAAGGACACAGGTAAGTGCTGACTTTTGGGGTGGAAGTACTAATTTTTGCTGGGCCCTTGCCTCCTTCTTAAACCAGAACTCCATTGAAGTGTGCAGTGAGTTATTTAAAGTAATTTATCTGGTTAAAATCTAAATTATAATTTCCTTCTGCAGTCATATAACAAGAAAAAGAGAGAGGTAGAACTGTAGAAACCAACACTTAAGGTGCAGTGGAACTGCATGCTTGGAGTAACTGTAGAGTAAACCCAGCCATAAATTCAACAAGTTGTTGCTTTGGGTTGGTGGGAGAGGGTTGCTCCTAAAAGGAGCAGGAAAAGATACAAAAAACATGGAATTTTTGAGCAAGGACCTCAGTGTGCTTCATGGAACTTCATGGCACTGCACAGCCTTTCCAAGGGAAGATTCCTATAACCCCCTGCTCCTTGATCAGACAAGTAATGGCAATAAAAGTCTCTTTTAAGGGATAGGGAATTGAATTTGGATATCCCAAAATGCAAAAAACCCCATCCCTCTATGACCAAAGGGCTGATTTCCTCTCTCTGTGTGGGAATACTGAATTCCTTAACCCTGAGGGATTTCAATGTAAACCTCTGTAGTTTATCTGAACACATGAAATGGTTTTTGCTTCCCTTTTGATCAGTCTGTTTTTCCTTTTTCTCTTCTGCACAGGATGCAATTAACAGAATCCAGGACCTGATGGCAGATGGCACCCTGACAGGTGACAGCCAAAGCACAAAGGGGATCTTGCTGTAGCTGGTGAAGAGGTGGTGGTGCAGAGAGAGAATTCCAGTGTCATTCCTGTTTTAAGGATCTAGTAGGACTTGACAGCTAGATATTTATATTTTATTTATTTGGCCTTTTGGGGTTGCTGAGCAGCCAGCTGCAAATGGGGCCTTCTGAAATCTGAATTTGAGAGGATCACTGGGATGATTTGGGGTGCTTTCCAAGGCTGGTGGTTAAAGCCAGGACTGGGGTATGGCATGAGGGAGAGGCAAACATCCCAGAGCACTGCAGGATGCTGGAGTCAGTGAAGTGCTTGTTCCCAGCCCTGTGCCCACCCAGTCCAAGCTGGAATGGCAGCAGAGACTGAGCATGAACAAGGCTGGTTTAGTGCTGGGCACTCCTGTTCTTTCCAAGAGTGAAGTAGGGGAAGGTGCCAGCACAAACATTTACTGAGCTGATCTTGTGCTCGTGGCTGGAGAACAACTGTCTCAGCAAGTACATGTGGAAACCCTTTCAAATGCCCTAAAAAGTGCCTGGAATGCAGGGAGAAGGATGTGTGCTGTCCTGGCTGGCCGTGCCCAGCGCCAGGGAGGCTCTGCCTTGGTGTCATACATCAAAACAGTTCTATTCCCAGTCTGGGTGGAGCAGCAGAAATATGGAAACTGAGCTGCATTCCCTTTCAGAGGGGAAGCTGGAAAGGCTGAGCTGGGCTCTCAGTGCCCTCCTGGACCCTCCTGCTCTGCCTTTCTGCACCAGCTGTCTGAGCTGGGAACGTGAGCACCAAAACAGCAGGGCTACCAGGATGGGGAAGGGTCTGGAGAGGAATCCATGTGAGGAGCAGCTGAGGGCACTTGGCCTGTTCAGCCTGGAGAAGAGGAGGCTGAGGGGAGATTGATCACGTTCTGCAACTTCCTCCCCAGGGGCAGCTCTGATCTCTGCGCTCTGGGACAGGGACAGAACCCAGGGAATGGCTGGAGCTGGGTCAGGGGAGGTTTATGTTGGGTATCAGGGAAGGGTTCCTCATCCAGAGGGTGCTGGGCACTGCCCAGGCTCCCCAGGGAATGGGCACGGCCCTGAGGCTGCCAGAGCTCCAGGGGGGTTTGGACAGTGCTCCAGGGACAGGGTGGGATTGTTGGGGTGTCTGTGCAGGGCCAGGAGCTGGATCAGTGATCCTGGTGGGTCCCTCCAGCTCAGGACATTCTGGGATTCCATGAAAATGAAGCATGCAGCAGCTGCTGTGGAGCTCCCAGCCAGCACAGAGCGTGTTCCTTTGAGCAAAATGAGCATTCCCAGGGCCCTGGGCTGCTGGCACAGCCCTGCTCCAGCACCCAGCAGTGGCCAGGAGAGAAAATCCTGCCAGGCCTGGATAGGAAGGGCTGCCTCAGCAGCTGCAACATCCCTTCCCACAGCAGGGAGTGATGCCTGTTGGGAAGTGAGGGGAGCCCCAGTGCTGACTGCAGGGTCCTGTCTTTGCCCTGCAGGTGTGATTGATGACAGGGGAAAGTTCATCTACATCACTGCAGAGGAGATGGCAGCCGTGGCCCAGTACATCAAGCAGCGAGGCCGAGTGTCCATCGCAGAGCTGGCCCAGGCCAGCAACTCCCTCATCAACCTCCAGCCTGACAGCAGAGCTGTGCCTCCAACCGTGGCCTGAGAACAGCCCTGAGCTTAACTCTTCATGAATAAACCACGTCATTAAAAGCAAACAAGAACCTCCCTGGTCCTTCGTGGGGCCTGAAGGTAGGCTGCTCTTAAGAAGCATCAGCTGCAAACTCAGAAGTTTTGCTTTTCCTTCTGTTAGAACTGGTGTTAAATGGTGGAGTTGATTGTACCAGAGACTGGCCAGGAACTCAAACACTGATGCACCTGTGGCCCAGGAAGATCAGTAATTTATCCCTTGGCAGCCAGTCTCATGTTGCTGTAAACAAACTTTTTATTGTTTGCAGATTCTGATGTCTGTATCAAATAGATTTGGGGTTGATTGCATTCAGGTTTCTCCAGGCTTGCTCTGCACTGTGGAGCTGTTTAACTTTGTGATGGACACAGCCATAGGTGTGTAGGCTTTGGCTGCTGTACCCAGATTGGAAGGAAAGAGTAAAAAGAAAATACTCTATGTGTGTCTTTGTTGTTGCTGAAATATATCCTGAAACCCTGGAAAGAATGGTTGCTCTGTTAAAAATTCCAGGGGCTATTTCAGGAAACCTTTGCTATATAAATATGTTTTCCTTGGTTTATGTAATATAAAAAGTTTGTTTGCAGACAAGCTGCATCATTTGCCTGCAGCCAAGAGACAGAAACCCCTCCAGGGAAGGGCTGACTGGGCTCATTTATTGTGCAGGCCAGTTCTGCTGATACCAACCAGATCCTGGTGATTCATCCTTTGAAGTCAGAGCCAGCTCTGAGTGTCTGAAGGCCTCAGACACCCCCACCCCGTGGCCTCTGTGTTCTGCAGCTTTGGGGGTTTTTAAATAAAAGCTTCACACACTCTGAGTCATGCAATTAATGTTCCAAGTTAGTGATTATTAATGTATTAATTGTATGGGTCAGTGTATTTCCCGCATAAGAATATTTATTTTTTTAATAATTCATTCATTCTTTCTGAAATCAGCAGAATTCATGTGGGTAAACAGTAATTGGAGAGGATAAGAGGTTTTGTCTCTGCCAAACTTAGAGGTAACTTGAGCAGACTGAAGGCCACATTATCAGTGGGATGAGACAGCAATAAAACAGGGGAAGGAAACATTTCCTTTTAATCTCTGCACTGCTGCTGGATGTGGAAGTGCAGGAGAGTGGAGTTCCACCAGCACCATGTGTTGGTGTGAAAGATCAGCACATCCTGAGTGCTGCACAACAGCAGCCAGCAAAGAGGTTATTCAACATTTGAGGCTTGTAAAGTCTCTTACTTACGGATTTCATATTCAGTTTTTAAAAAATATTTGGGTTTGCCATTATTTTTTTGTTCTGTCTTAAACTACTCTTGTAATAAAATCAACAATATTGAAAGAATTGCAGAGGTTTGTGTTAGAAATGGGCAGGCTGGGGTAAGACATGACTGTGAGCTCTGCCAGCAGCTGCTCTGCCCTCCTGATCCTCTCCCACCATTTCCATTCCTGTTCTTTTTACCCAGCTGCATCCTCTCAGCACTCAGGAAAACTCATTATTTCTCTCATTTTGGGGTGCTTTGCTGCATGTGAATTGTGAGGCTTTTACATGAGCCAGGAGAAAATAATGTAGGTAACAAAAAACGTGAGTGGCCTTCTACCTCTGCTGAGAACTCCCGTGGAACAACCTCTGCTCTGCCTTGAAGGAGTTGCTGCACCTCTCTGAGTTTCCTCAGTGGCTGCAGGAGGTGAGGACAGGTGGGTGTTGGTGCTCTGAGCCTGTGCCTTGGGGAACAGCCCCCACTATTCAACTGCAGCTCTGTTTCTATTACAGGAGTGTTTTGGTATTTTCTAGGAATTCACTTCCAAAGTCCCAGGAGGCAGTTGAAGGTCTGGAGCACAATTGCTTCAGGCCACTTGTTTGGGTGGGTTATAAATGGGGCAGTTCAAACCTAAGCTGCTGTTTCAGTCTGTGTCTGTGGAAGTGGAGGGGGAGAAATTCAGGGATGTGCCCCCCAAAATGACTTCACTGCCTGAATTCAAAACACATGTTTAATATATCCCAAAGAGATACCTAATCCCAGAATCCCAAAATCCCAGAATCCCAAAATCTCAGAATCTCTGGGTTGGAAGAGACCTCCAAGATCATCGAGTCCAACCCAACCCCAACACCTCAACACCAAGTGCCACATCCAGTCTGTGTTAAACACACCCAGGGATGGTGACTGCACCACCTCCCCAGGAAGAGCATTCCAGGACTTTATTGGGAAGAGAGTTGTTCCCTCCCTGCTGGCACTGAAATAGGGGACACCCCTGGGTGTCCTGGCTGAGTTGGGAGTTGTCCCCAATGTCCTGGGTGAGGATGGTGGCTGAGGGTGCTGGGCTGGAACAATCTGGGGGTACTGGAATGCTCTCCACTCCTAATACCTAATAAACCCCCGTGTTCAGGTATTCAACTTCATCTCCCTCCAGCCTTCCAGTGCCTGAGGGGCTCCAGGAGAGCTGGAGAGGGACTGGGGACAAGGGATGGAGGGACAGGACACAGGGAATGGCTTCCCACTGCCAGAGGGCAGGGTTAGATGGGATATTGGGTAGGAATTGTTCCCTGTGAGGGTGGGCAGGCCCTGGCACAGGGTGCCCAGAGAAGCTGTGGCTGCCCCTGGATCCCTGGAAGTGTCCAAGGCCAGGCTGGACAGGGCTTGGGGCAGCCTGGGCTAGTGGAAGACGTCCCTGCCCATGGCAGAGGTGGGACTGGATGGGATTTAGGGTCTCTTCCCAAACCATTCCATCATTCTGTGGTCTCAAGCCATGACTGTTCTCACTTTCCCATCCCAGTCCCTGGGATGAGCCTGTGGTTCTGTGGGGTTCAGCTGCCAGCTGGGGCTAAGCCCTGCCAGTCTGGCACAGTCAGCACCCAATACAGGGCAGTAAAACACTGGTAAAATGGTAAATACAGTGGAATTCTGGGCACTAGGTTTTGGGCTCCTCACTTTGGGATGATCCATATGCAAATCACTCATCAAAATTAGCCGTGGGCAAGGGCAGCTCCTCCCACTGCCCCTCTTTGCAGGAGACAGGGTGGTGGTGATACTTTGCTTCCTGCTGCTTTGTCCAATCTCCTTTCATCAGTCTTAAAAAGGTGGAACATCCCCTGTTATTATTCAAAAAGCTCCCTATTTTCTGTTAAACTTTGCCATGCATTATGCAGCATTTTCCCCCACATTTTCCCTCTGAAGTAGCACAGGACTCCCAGGTACTCTGGCTGTACATGGAAGGAATAATAATAAAAATAATTATGAGCTCATTGAAGCAAACTTGCCCTAATTTTGCCATTTCACCCGAAGGCAAAGGGCAAAAAAAAAAAAAAGAGATTGAAAACCTTGTCTCCAGACCACACAAAGTGAGATCTCATCAAGGAAAACTCCAGCTTCTCGTCTGGTGGAAGAATGGAGTTTGTGCAAAGTGTTTACAGGTTAAAAAATAAACTTAAAAGCAACAAATGTCACAACTTTTCATTTTATGTTGTTGTGATGGGAGTTTTTCTGCCCATCACCCTCAGGGTCTCTGAGTTTTCTCTGTAACTATGGATATGAGGAACAGATTTGGGGTTTTTTTCTTCTTGTTTGGGGTTCTGTTCTAATTCATGTTGCATGTTCATCATTTTAGGAAAATGCTAAATATCACAAGATGGCAGTGAGTGACAAAGCTGCAGTATTCCCCTCTGCAGAGGAACAACCACGTTCTGCACTCACACATTTCTTTCTTTTCAACCCCAAAAGCAAATCCAGATCATTAATAGCAATCTGTGGCTGCAGGGATCCCTGCAAAAAAACAAAAAGCTGATACCCAGGGAAGGCTTGTGCCTGCAGCACTGCAGGGATGGGTCTTTAATTCTTTCCATCTTCTTTGATACAAAAGAAAAAGTAAAACAAAGGAGGGGGGAATGTCTCCTTCCTGCCCTAAGCACAGAAGAACATTTTATGATCTCTCTGGCTACATCAAACGTGACATTTTCTATCCCTGGGGACAAGGTGGAACAAAGAGTGATATCAGCTGTGCTTGGGCCTGCTTTTGGAGGCTCCTCAGGGATAAAACCCCACTCCTGGAGTGCCCCAGCCCACCTGGCCCAGGTTCAGCTTTGCCTTCCTCACCCATCCAGGCCAGGCTGGACGGGGCCTGGAGCAGTCTGGGGTAGTGGAAGGTGTCCCTGAATGAGATGGGCTTAAGGTCCCTTCCAAGCCAAACCAAAATGATTCTTCTCACACTGGCATGAGCTGCTTGGGTGATGAGATTAGAGGAACAGCTCCAGGTTTATTTGTTGACCAGTGATCAGTTCATTTCTCTTCTGGAGTCAAAGACCTGCCCTTCCCTTTCTGAAGTTTTGGTTATCCCTAAAACCCACAGGTCCTGTGCAGACCTGTGCTGTGGGATGCAGCCCAGCAGCAGAGAGGCACAATTCCCTTTGCTCTCTCTTTTTCAGACTTTCTGGTGGCCTGAAATTTGTTGAAGATGACCTAAAAGCAGGGTTGGAATGGTTGCAGAGGGGATCTTGCTGTGTGTTCAGATGTGAACTCTAGGAGGGATGGGCACCTCCTAAAACACCTCCTGGCCAGGTGGATCCAGGGTCCCTGCAGAGGACAGAGATTCCTGGTTTTTCTCAGAGGGGAAATTCCTGACAGCATCTGTTGTGGTTTTATCTTTTTTTTTTTTTTTTTTCCCTTTTT
>VZSE01008547.1:0-32726 GCA_013398275.1 Promerops cafer | reverse complement strand
CCCTTTTTCTTTTTTTTTTTCTTTTTTTAATTAAACACACAGGAGACAGTGTTTTTTGTTTGGACTTAGATGTTTATTACTTCTCATTTATGTTACAGTCTTACAAGCTGTGAGTTCTACCTAATAAAGTGAAAAATTGAGATGTATCTCTCTTTGTAAGGTTTTTTAAGCATAAACTATCTAATTAAGAAGTGGTACTTAAATTATTTTCAACTTGATAACTAAGAACTCGTGGTCTGCAATGTGGGGGTTTTTATCTAATTATAAAATACTAAAACTTATGGAGAAGGAGGTGAAAAAGAAAGACTAGCTTACGCTCTAAAACTTTTATTTTGCTTTATATTTATTTTAAAACTTTAAACTCTTAAGTTTTCTACTCTGTGATATTACACACTTTATTCAAACTACACACTCATAATCTCAGTGCTATTACTCAATTTTGGAAGCCTTTCCTACGGCCTCAGGTCAAATGCAGTGTTTTCTTCAGGGTCAGTGCCTGTCAGCACAGAAAGCCCCAAATTCTCAGTGACCAGGGTTCCAACAGCCATCGAATTAAGAGCAGGGGACAGGGCAGAACAGTGGCCCTGCCTGAGCCTGGCAGGGGACTCAGGGATCAGGAGTGTGGGTGCCAGTCTCAGAGCAGGACAGGGAAATCCTGGTTCTGCTGGTACCTTTGGGCCATCTCCCAGAAGAGCTGGGGGACACTGCTGTGGCTTTGTGTCCCCCATCCCTCTGCTAGGAGAATGCTCCTCTGGAATGCTGGGTGTGAACTTCTGGGGTTTCACCTTGGAAGCAGTGTGAGCCCCTGCTCTTTGTGTTCCCAGGAAGGTCAAAAACCACAGAGTTCTCTCCATGTTTGAGAGTTCTCCCCCTATTTGAGAGTTCTCTCCCTATTTGAGAGTTCTCCTCCTATTTGAGAGTTCTCTCCCTGTTTGAGTTCTCTCCCTATTTGAGAGTTCTCCCCCTGTTTGAGAGTTCTCCCCCTGTTTGAGAGTTCTCTCCCTGTTTGAGTTCTCTCCCTATTTGAGAGTTCTCCCCCTGTTTGAGAGTTCTCCCCCTATTTGAGAATTCTCTCCCTATTTGAGAGTTCTCTCCCTGTTTGAGAGTTCTCTCCCTGTTTGGCTGTGTGCCAGCATGAAGACATCTCATAGGGTCTCCTGAACCGACCTGCTGCCACCTTCCTGGGCAGAGTGCCAAGAATCCTGCCTCAGTTTACACAAAAGAGGCTGAACAAAGAGCCTCGTGGCGTTTTTGGGGTGTTCCAGCAGGAGCACAGACTCTGAGCTCCTGGCATGGGATTTTCTCTGTAAGAGTTTGTTATTTTTGTCTTTATTAAAACTTTCTTTGTTTCAAACTCTCCCTTTGATGCTGTCCTGCTAATTTAAGCCACTGTGGATTGCTGGACAAACCCAGACCTGATGAGGGTGGCTGAGAGCTCGATGGACCTGGCTCGCAGCGACCCCTGCCAAACTTCTCCCCCTTGGCAGGAGCTCCTCGGGCAGGGCAGGGCTCAGGTGTCCGAGGGGCTCAGCGGGGTCCCAGGGCCAGGATGTCCAAGCAAGGAGAAGGCTGGGATGGGACAACCCCAGCAGGAGGTGCTGCTGTAGCTGGAGCTCAGCTGGCAGCACCAATAATCCAAATTTCTCTCATCTGCTCCAATGCAGGAGCATTGGAGGAAAAAACACACAAAACAACAACAACAAAGAAACCAAACCCAAAACCGAGGGTGGGACAAGGACATCCCACAGGAGCATGGCAGCTCCTGAGGACGCTTTTCCCTGGATGATGGCAACCAAGCACAGGGTCAGGCTCCCCCATTTAAAAGCATTTAATACCTCAGTGTTCCTGGCCTTTAGCACAAGCATTCCCATGTTCCAGCCCTGTCACTCTGTCCCTGAAGTGGTCAGTGACAGGAATCCACGCTGTGTCTCCCATCTCCTGCCTCATGGTGTGTCCCTGCAGGAATGCACCCCCACTGTGGCAGAGGTTTCCATAGTGGGAATGGTTTGGGTTTTACTCTTTGTCCCACTAACAGAGTAAAAAGCCAGAAAGTTCTGTCCCCATTTGGCTGCGTGCCAGCTCGAAGACACCTGACAGGACCTTCTGGACTTCACCTCAGACCTGTTGCTCCCTTATTGGGCAGAGTGCCAGAGAACCCCACCTCGGTCATTACTACAAAAGAGACTGGACAAAGCCTCGTGGCATTTTTGGGGTGTTTCAGCAGGAGCACAGACTCTGGTGCTCCTGGCATGGCTTTTCTCTGTAGAGTTTGTTATTTTTGTCTTTATTGAAACGTTTTTCAGTTTCCAGCTGATGCCATCCTGTTAATCTTTTATGTCATTTGGGATCGCTGGCAAAAACCCAAACGTGACGGACACGCGGAGAGCTTATGAGACCTGGCTCTCAGCGACCTCCATCACGTCCCTGCCATCTGACAGCCTGGCACGTGTCTCGTGTCACCTTCACCACCAGGAGCCGAGGTTTCCACCCTGTGGGCTGGGATCCCTGATCCCCAGGAGCTGCTGCTGACGGGAGGGGTGGGAGCGGATGGGAAAGTGCAGCAGATCTGCAGCTCTCGGTCGTAACCCTGAGAAACGAGGCTGAGCTGCAGCTCCAGCACGTCCCACGCTCACCGTGGTGCCTCCACGCAGGCAGAGGAAGCTCAGAGCCATCCCCTCCCATCTGCACCCTGTGCTGCCACGTTCATTCCCTGTGGGATTAACTCCTCCTGAGTTCTCTTCCTAGAGCAGCCACCTCCGAGCCACTCTCCATCCCGGGGGTGACCTCAGCAGCCCTGCAGGGTCCTCCCAGGGACCAAAGCTCCCAAAATAGAACGTGGGCAGCTCTGGGCACCATCCTGGATTGTCCCAGCACTGGGGTGGCAGCAGGGCCAGGGCAGTGCCCGTCCCCCTGTGCTGGCACTGCTGGGGCACCTCCAGTGCTGGGGGCACTTCTGGGCCACTTGTGACAAAAAGGACTTTGGGGAAGGGTCTGGGGCCCCAGGAGCAGCTGAAGGAGCTGGGAAGGGGCTCAGCCTGGAGCAAAGGAGGCTCAGGGGGGACCTTGTGGCTCTGCACAACTCCCTGACAGGAGGGGACAGCCGGGGGGGTCGGGCTCTGCTCCCAGGGAACAGGGACAGGAGGAGAGGGAACGGCCTCAGGCTGGGCCAGGGGAGGCTCAGGTTGGATATTTAAGAAAAATTCTTCACCCAAAGGGCTCTCCAGCCCTGGCACAGCTGCCCAGGGCAGTGCTGGAGTCCCCATCCCTGGAGGGATTTGAGAGCTGTGTGGATGTGGCACTTGGGGACAGGGGTCAGTGGTGGCCTTGGCAGTGCTGGGTTAATGATTAGACTGGCTGATCTTTGAGGGCTTTTCCAACTTCAGTGACTTTATGATTTGGGGTCATGGCCATTGGAATTGTTAAAGTTTTTTGGGAGAGCCCGCAGATTCAGGGTGACATCCTGCCGGCCTCCGGTGGGCCCGGGTGAGCTCTGCTGTGCCCAGACCACTCGGTACCAACGTCCCTGCCCGGCTTTGCGCTGAGCTCTGCCCGGGACATCTCCGACCTGCCCGTGCTCTTCCTCACCCCGCTTCGCCATCCCGGCTCCTCCAGGAGATGGCAGCAGCAGATCTCGCATCCCCCCTCCCGCGCGGCATTTCTATGGCAACGGGAGCCAAGCATCCCCCAGAGCTTGGAGGGCGACCGCAAGGCTAGGGAGAACCCTCGCACCCCGGCACGCAGCCCCGCTCCCGGCTTCCAGGGCTCGGGGAGGCCTGGGGGCAGCGCCTGCTGCTCTGCTCCTCGGCCGGCGTTGCGACATCGAGGTATCGGCGTTAAATTAACCGAGGTTGCCGGGTTTTACTTCTCTTAGCAGGACGGAGAAGCCTCTGGAGAAATGAGGCAGCTCCTGGATGCGCTGAAAACGGAGCACTGACAGCAGAGGCTTTGCAGCATCATCAGAGCGTAGAGGCCATCGGCCCCGAGCAGCCGGAGCAGGGAAATATTTGCGAGCTGAGATCCTGCGGCTCCTGAACGGCGGCTCCGAGGCGTTTGGGAAGCTGGCTGCTCCCAGCCTTCCACCCCGAGTGAGCTGCTCAGCGCATGGGGTGGAGGGCACGGCCGGCTCCTGGCAGGGGCAGCGCTCGGAGCTCAGTAGTGTTTGCTGATGTGCAGAGCCCGGCTCCGGCAGCACGGGGAGCATCGCGCCTCCTCCCGGGGATTTGCACGGAGAATTTTTGGCAATTAGGCGCGACGTTAACACTGAGTTGTCGCCGGGGACGTGTCCCTCCATCTGTGGCTAATGCCACTCGCAGCGGGGTGGATCCTGGGCAGGTCGTGACCGAGCTCTGGGATGCAGCTCAGAGCTGTGCTGGAAAGCTCCAGGGGAGGGGTTTCCCATAGAACCATAGAATTTGGGTGAGAAGAACCTTAAAGGTCACTTCATTCCACCCCCTGCCATGGGCAGGGACACCTCCCACTAGCCCAGGTGGCTCCAAGCCCTGTCCAGCCTGGCCTTGGACACTTCCAGGGATCCAGGGGCAGCCACAGCTGCTCTGGGCACCCTGTGCCAGGGCCTGCCCACCCTCACAGGGGAGGATTCCCTCCCAATATCCCATCTAACCTTGCCCTCTGGCAGTGGGAAGCCATTCCCACTTTCAGCACAAACATGCCATCCTTCCTTGGAGTCAGGGCACAGCTCGAAGTGCTGCTCAAGGAGGGCAGGGGCAGTGTTTGGAAGGGGTTGTGCCGAGTTCTCAAGGCAGCTGTGTTGTGTCAATAAATTACATTTGTCTGCTCAATATGATACTTTCATCCCTGGAAGTGTCCAAGGCCAGTTTAGAGCAATCTGGGATTGTGGAAGGTGTGGAATGAAATGGGCTTTAAGATCCCCTCCAACCCAACCCTTCTGTAATCCCAGTGTTATCCCCCTCAGCACTGGGGGGGATAACCCAGCACCCCTGATTTGTTCCCCATGTTGTCTCACAAGCTGGGCCCTGGAGCTGGTTGATCCCTGTCCCCACAGCAGAGAGCAGGAGCAGCACAGGTCCTGTCCCGGGGCTGCTGGATCTTTCCCTTGGGGATTCAGCTCCAGCCAGAGGTGCTGACCGTGCTGGTGTCACCCTGCTGGGACCTGACACAGCACGGCACAACCCTGGTGGTGTTCCAGCCCTGCTGACCAGCTGCTGTCCCAGAGATGGACTGACACAGCAGATACAGCCCCACAGAAAAACACTCATCATCATCATCATCATCATCATCATCATCATCATCAGGCCTTTGGGATCCTTAGGAATCTGCCAGATGGCTCCTACTCTTGTTCAGATTTCTTTCCTAGAAGGATTACACCTGTTTTTCTTTGGAAGTTTCACTGGACAGATCCTGACTCATTTCATTTTATGATTTGAACTGAAGGGCTCTGGAGGGCTGCAGCTTTTACCAGCTCAGCAGTGGGAGAGGTGCACTGTCCCAAGCCGTGTCCCCAAGGTCTGGAGAGCCAGGGGTGGAGGAGGATGGCACAGGGGCAGGACAGGGACCTCAGCTGTGGTGCCCAGCTCCACAGGACCAGGTCAAGGAGAGTGGGAAAGGCACAGGTCAGCTCTCCTGGGCTGCTGGGCCGTTCTCCAGACATGCTGCATGTCTTTGTCTTCTTTTTCCCCTTGCTAATTTTCCCTGCTGTCATTATTTGCCTGACTGGCAGGAAGGATTCACACTGACTTAGCAGAAGTATATTCACATGCACACTCATCCCAGAGAGCTGCCACTCACCAGCATGCCGAGATATTTTGGGTAAATTGAAATGGAAGAGAATAAAGCCAGAATGCAAAGCAAACTGCTCGTGCAGACAGCACAAAGCACCAGTGATGTTTGTGAAGGACCTCGCTATTCTCTGCTAGAAGGTTGATTATGCCAGGAAAATCATCCAGCCCGCTGGCCAAAGCAGCCTGAGCTTCACTTCTAATCTCTGAGGAGCTTCACAAACACCCAGGTCAGCCCAGCTGTTTGTCCTGTTCTTCAAACCCCCCCAAGGAGCAACCCCAGGCTCTGGACCCGAGGGAGCCGTGGCCATTGGAAGTGACAGTGACACATCCCCTCAGCCTGTGGGGCTCCTCTCCGTGTGGAGGAGCAGAAGAGGAAAAATTCCAGCACAAAAACACCCCCCTAAAACCCTCTTGGAGCTCTGTAGTGAGGACATGGGGTCACCCCACGTTTCACATGCTCAGGGATCATCTGTAGCAAGGAGCAGGGGCTCCCTCCCTCGCAGACCACAGGGACTGGGCTTCACCAGCAGCCTCTGCTTCTCCACCCTTCCCCCCAAGCCCACCCCCTGTGTCTACTCCAGACAATGATCTTGGACAGAAGTGTGGCAGAAGGATCCTCTCCAGAGGGTTTGACTCGTGCCAGGAGTCCTGTTGCTCTCCCAGCCACCAGAGCTCAACAGGGAGCATCAAATCTTGAGTTTGATGGAGCCTCTTCTGAGCCAAGGCCAGGAAAAAAGGAGAAAAAGGAGGTTTTCTTCCTCTGCAAGACTTAAATCAGGCTGTCAGGAACCACATCCCTCCTCTCCACCTCTGGATATTGAAGTTGGCACGTTCTTCAGATGTCCAGACACCTTCTGGGAGGAAAAATCCTACACTGAGTGGTTGCAGCTGGGCTCGGGGCTCTTCCCCTGCCAACAGCTTTAAATAAAAATGAATTTTTTTACATGAAAAGGGCAGGCACCCATCAGGATGGGAATGACCTGTGCCACCACAGAATCAAAGAGGTCCCTTGGGTAGAGGGGGGATTCTTCAATGTTTCTGGAAGCAGATGATGACAGGAGGGTGGCGGGGCAGATCCAAGGCGGGCAGGGGAAGGCTTCACGTGCACTCAGAATAAAAGCTGTGCTGGAGGCTGAAATGTCTCTGCTTCACTTTTCCTCCCTCTCCACCTTCCTGGGAGAGTGTCTGGGTGTGCCAGCAGCTGGGAAACCACTTTGGCCAACGTTCAGGTGCCTTACTAAGATCCTGTTAAGAAAGAGGAGCTGGAGCCAACACTGGGGACGGAGAAGGGAGGACACCAAAGGCCCAGCAGGTCCCAGGAGGGAACGGGGTCTCCCCAGTGTGAAGGACACCAGCAGCACACCCCCCGTGCCCACCCAGCTCCTCCCAGCTGCTGTCACACGTTGTCCTGGGCTCTGCAGAGACGTGAGCTCACTGGCTGAGCTCAGCCAAGCACAACACGCTGGATGGGGCCGTTCCCAGCTCCGCCTGACATTTGCCAGAGGAGATTTCCAGCCCCAGAGCTGCCATTCCCTGCTGGATGCAAATCCCTGCCAGTGCAGCATCCCCGTCCCTTCCTCCGGAGCATCCCCACCTGCATCCCTGCATCGGTGACACCTGAACTGGTTGTCATGGAAACCGGTGGTCTGCTTGTCTCCCCGTGTCCTGCCTGATGCTCTGCTCCCTCCAGCCGGGGGTATTTGTGCTCTGAGGTGCTCGGGGCAGAGGTTTCCCTGCACACCTGGGGCTGGGAGTGTGCTCCCAGCTGGTGGTGCTGCTGGAATTAGTGGGAAGCGAGGGCAGACTGGGGCCACACTGGACCCCAGGAGTATTTCCCAGCTCCAGGTGCTGTTGGCTGAGCTGGAGGCAGCGATTCCCAAATCCACGTTCACATCTGCACGTCCTGGATGCTGGGGGGGATATGAGTGAGCAGAGCCAGACAAATACTGCCAGGAAGCATCTCATTTGAAAAAAAAAACCCTGAAAAACACCAGGATCCTCCCCCTCTACCCATCCCCAATATCAGAATATTTAGGAATTATTATTTTAATAAAGCTGCAGAGGGTGTTGACTCTGATTAATTCCAGGGTGGGGTTGATGCTGTTGGACAAAATCCCACAGAACCACGGAATCAGAGAACCATGGAGTGGTTTGGGTTGGAAGGGACCTTAAAGATCATCCAGTGCCACCCCCTGCCATGGGCAGGGACACCTTCCACTAGCCCAGGCTGCTCCAAGCCCCATCCAACCTGGCCTTGGACACTTCCAGGTATCCAGGGGCAGCCACAGCTGCTCTGGGCACCCTGTGCCAGGGCCTCCCCACCCTCACAGGGGATTCCTTCCCAATATCCCATTAACCCTGCCAGACTGAAGCCATTCCATCATCCCCACACTTCTTTCATGACAACAGTTTGGGTTTTCATTCTGAATTGTTGTTCTGGGAATCCTCGCCCTGTGGTGAGCACAGCTGGGAAGACGAGGCCAAGGCTTGTGGGAAGACAGAGATTTCCCATCAGCAGCACCTCAGCTTTTATCCATCATCCCTCAGGAAGAGCCCAGGGCACGCAGCAATTCCATGGACTCCCACACCTGGTTTCCTTTGGAAATGGGCTAGAAATAAGCAAAACCTAAACAATGTCTGCCTTCAGCCAGCTGAACACCCTAAAAACATCACTCAGCTTTGAGGTGAGGAATCAGGCTCCAACAACACGCAGGGCATGAAAAAATAAAAAATGAGCTCCTTGAACCCCTTCCTGGCTGCAGTGGGATGGGATGGGATGGGATGGGATGGGATGGGATGGGAAGAAAAGGAGATGGGTGAGGTTGCACATGAAAGGCATGGAAGCAAGGCCAGGAGAAGTGCCAGATGTCCCAGCAGATGTGACTGTCCCCACCCGGTGCTCCCCAGAATCATTTGGGGTGGATTTGGCCCCTCTGGCAAAAAGGGATGGGGCCTTTTCTCTGCCTCCATCCCCCTCTGTGGAGCCCCTCTGATGTTTTGTCCCAAACACAGGTGCTAATCAGAGAGTCTGCTGTGTGTAATTAGGACTGGTGACAAAGTCCCCCCACCCAGGAGGATGATTTCATCCCAGCCCAGGTGCTGGGGGACGGGTGCCAGCTCTACTCTCACGCAGCCAAACTGCTCTTGGCATTCCTAAAATCCCTCCTCAACAGGCTCTGGGAAGGATGAATCCAGCCTCGGGATCCACCTGCCTGCCTGGGCTCTCTCCCCCTCTCCTCTCACTATCCAGGAGATTTTTGCCACCACCTGA
Source organism: Promerops cafer (assembly GCA_013398275.1). Lineage (NCBI taxonomy): Eukaryota > Metazoa > Chordata > Aves > Passeriformes > Nectariniidae > Promerops > Promerops cafer. The sequence continues at coordinate 23,696 of VZSE01008547.1, read as the reverse complement.
CTCCTCTGAAGCCCCTTTTTGGGGGGCTGCATCTGTGGCCCACCGAAAACAAGGTGGGATTGTCCCAAACAGGACTCAGTTCCCACTCCTGGTCCTTCCTCCCTCCAGGAAACAAGAGGCAGGAGGAATTTGCCCCATTCCCACTTGGCACTGAGGCCAAGCACGTTGGTGGGAGCCTCCAGAATTTGGGAGAAGGTGAAAATGGGACCTGGCAACGCAGCAGCAAAAGGGGATGAGGGATGAGACCAGACCTCACAGGACACTCCAAAGCAGCTGCTGGCTTGGAAATGAGACAAATCTGGATGTCCAAGCAGACCTGGGACAGAGATCCCCCCTTTTCCAACGGGATGGAGCTGATACTTGGCCGAAAGTGGATCAGCAGTGGTTTTTATGACAGTGTCATCCCGTTTTTTCCAGGAGTGGTGCACCCTGGGGGTGGATGGGAAGGAGTGGCTCAGTCAGGAGTTTTATGGCTTTGGATAAAGATGGCATTTCCAGCTTTTCAAGGGAAAAACTGAGGGTGGGTGTGACAGCAGCGTGGGTGCAACTCATCCTCTCCACGGGGAGAAAGCAGCGGCGAGGGTGAGCAAAGGGTGGAATTTGGGCAGCAGGAAAGGACCAAAGAGGGGCAGCCAGTGGAGGAAAAGTGGCCCTGGAGAGCATAACTGGCCTAGCAGGTCTTCAGGCGTCGTCAGGGGATTATTGTGTCATCGTTGTGTTTGTTCCACTGCCAAGGGACAGTTCCAGGGGTTCCTGGTGAGACAAGGCTCCCCCTGATCTCCGGGGCGTGGCTGGGTGGAGGCAGAGGGGTGGCCAGAGGTGTCCTCTCCTCCACGGGGACATCAGCAGCGAAGGGATTCCTTAGGAAGCTGCAGGACCCCAACCTTCCCGTTCAGTGGAAATCTTTCCCCGTGGCCGTGTCCAAAAGAGGCAGTTTTGGCTCTGCTTTAAGGACGGGCTGAAACTCTGCGTGGAAAGCAAACATCTCCTCCCAAGGATTTATTTTTCTTTGGAGCAAACTCCAACAGTTTCCATCCAAGCTGCTTTTGCAAATTTTGCAGCACACACAGTGTGTGACTCTGCCCAGCTCCAGAGCAGGGAAACTGAGGCACGGAGCGGGATGTGGCAAAGGCTTACAGTGACACGTGGAGGCACCTCCCCAGGACAGCCCAAAGGAGGAATTCAGGTAACCTCTTCCATCTAAAACACTGCAGTTGATTTTAGAATCACGGAATCACAAATTGGTTTGGGTTGGAAGGGTACTCAAAGAGCATCTCATTCCACCCCCTTCCACCATCCCAGGCTGCTCCAAGCCCCGTCCAACCTGGCCTTGGACACTTCCAGGGATCCAGGGGCAGCCACAGCTTCTCTGGGCACCCTGTGCCAGGGCCTCCCCACCTCACAGGGAAGAATTTCTTCCCAATATCCCATCTAACCCTGCCCTCTGGCAGTGGGAAGCCATTCCCTGTGTCCTGTCATTCCATATCCAAAGTCTCTCTCCAGCTCCCTTACAGCCCTTTCAGCTACTGGAAGGTCCTGAAAGGTTTCCCTGGAGCCTCCTCTTCTCCAGAATGAACAATCCCCATTCTCTCAGCCTGTCTCCAGAGCAGAGAGGCTCCATTTTCTCCCCTCGGGGCCTTACAGGCTCCCTGCTGAGCAGATCTCTGCTCTCCACCTCCTGTAAAAGGTGCTGGGTACCCGATCCCTTGGTGCCAGACCTCCTGAAGTCCTGGGATCGTGCATTTCCCTTTTAGGAAGGAAGATCTGTGGGCCAGAGGGCAAGAAAAAACCCACAAATCTCAGCTCTTATTCATCACCTCTCGCTATAATTCACCCCTCTCTGGGTGAGACGCAGCACTCACAGCCTGGGGGAGGGACTCTGCAGAAGGAAGCCAGAGGAAATCCAAAGTCCTGGGTTTCCACACAGATCCCCCCTCCTCTGCAGGTCCTTCTGCTCCTGGGGGGCCCTGCAGTGGGGGTGACCTGGATAACTCAGGGTTCTCCTTGCTGCTCTGCTGCCCTGGCCAGCCCCGGCCGCGCCGTGATGCGCCCGAGGCTTGCTCAGACTTCCCAGCTGCAGGAATTGTTCTTCTAAACAGAACCAGGGGGAAGGCAAAAAGCAGGAAGCACGGAGGGTGCCTGTCCTGGAGCAGGTCTGTGTGGGACAGGCTCAGCACACGGTGTTCTGGCTGCCTTCGGTGAGCTCTGCTGACACTGTGGGAGTGCTTGCTGCTTCTCTGAGGCTCCAGCCGGGGAGAAACCTCCCTCCAGTGTCCCTGTCCATGGAGGGCGGTGGGATGAGGTGGTCTTTGAGGTCTCCTCCAGCCCAAACCGCTCTGGGGTTCCATGACCTGGTGTCTCCTGGGTGCTGGTGAAGGAGGGACGGTGCTGCCCCAAGGCCAGCCCTTTCCTGGGATTGTCTCCCTGTTCCTGCTCCAGACCCAGCAGATCCATGGGCAACACTCTTGGCTGGGAGGAGCAGGTGAGGGTCACCCAGGAGGGCAGCTCTCCTGGACTTTGGAGTGGGGAAGATCCCAGGGGGACTTTACCCCCAAAAAAGGGCTCAAATCTCAGTGCAGCACATCCTGTAGGGGTGGGCAGACTGGCAGACCATCCATCCTAGGGATCATCCAGCTCGTGGTCCATCTTGCACAGTGTCCAACCTCTGAGGGCAGGGGAGAGGGGAACAGAAATCCAGCCCATGTGGAGTGATTGTCCACAGCCTCCAGCAACTTCAAATTCAGACAATTCCTAAGGAAAAGTCATAAAATGATCACAGAACCATGGAATGGTTTTGGTTGGAAAGAACCTTAAAGCTCATCCAGTCCTACCTCTGCCGTGGGCAGGGACACCTTCCACTGTCCCAGGCTGCTCCAAGCCCTGCCCAGCCTGGCCTGGGACACTTCCAGGGATCCAGGGGCAGCCACAGCTTCTCTGGGCACCCTGTGCCAGGGCCTCCCCACCCTCACAGGGAGCAATTCCTCCCCAGTATCCCATCCAACTCTGCCCTCTGGCAGTTTAAATCCATTCCCCGTGTCCTTGCCCGTGCAAAAAGTTGCTCTCCCTCTTTCTCTCAAGCCAGAAGTTGAATCTTTGGAAGAGCCTTTTGGGATTATCAGGTGCCAGACTTCTGGGCTCCACATGAGTATTTTATATGTGCAGCAGCCCGCAGCAATAATTCCCTGTTTAGCTGTGCAGCTGATGGGGAGCAGGTCTCTGCCTGACCTGTCCTCCCCAAGTGTCACTTGACTGCTCGTTTGTCCCCAGCGAGGAGCTGTCCCTGTCCTTTTTCCAGCCCCCCTTAACGTTACAATTCCTTTCAGTCCCGTTCAAATCCTCCTCCGTCACCCCTCCAACAGCAGCTACCACATCTCTGAACCTTCCTTCACTCCCCTACAAACCCTCCCCAAAAAATTCCCAGCGAGGGGTGATCAGGGTGAACCAAAACCCATCAGACCATTCCCGGGGGGAGGGGGCTGGAGGACCCCAGGGAGCGCGTGGGCAGCCCTCTGATCCCTTACATAACCACTGGCACTGTTTGTTTTTCTTTCCCCACTTTTCCTTCCTGTGCGCTTCTCCCGCGCTCGCTGCTCCTAAAGCCGCTTAGAACGGCGCTAAACCCCGGCTTAGCCAGACGCTGCTCTGCTCCTGGGTGACTCACTGAGCACTCTCCTTGCAAGAAAAACCCTCCCCCGCTCCTCCCAGCATCCCAAAAGGACGAGACTGGCTCCGCCACCCCCTTCTCCATGTGCTCACCCACCACCTCTGGCACTGAAGGGCTTTTTTTTCCCCTCTTGTTTTACCAGATTCAGCATTTTCCTGGTTCCTCCCCTGCGTGGTGACTCTGACTTGGGACCTGCTGCCCAGGAGATGCTCAGGTGGCCTCTTCAAAGGGTTGGCCAAGGTCTTGGTCATCCTCAGAAACATCAGCCTGCCAAATCCCACCCCCCTCCCCCCAAAAAAATAAATCCCGAACTTGCAGAGGTACACGGCAGCACAGGCTGAGTGTGGGAGTGGGTGTGCAGGAGGCACTGAAGCCCTTGACAAGGTCCTGGGTGTTTTTCTGACATAGTTTCATTTTGCCAGGGAATTTTTCATAAAACACAACGTGTCCTGCTCTAGCTTTGTGCACCATTGTCCTCTAAAGCCTCTGTTGTGTTATTTGTGTGCTAACACACTCAACAGATGCACACACACACGTTTTCTGTGAAATCCCACCTGCTAAACTCCCCTTGCTGAGGCAGATCAGGAGTTTTGGGGCCTCACTGCAACCTCCTTGCTCTGCAGGGTGACTGTGTAGAAGCCCTGGTCAGTCCAGGTCTTTGTTGTCAATGCCTGTGTCTTGTTTGGAAAGCAAATGAATTTTAGTGGGAACAAAAGCAGTACCTGGATTTGTGTCTTCTCCAGAAGAGCCCAACCAGTTTGCTGCTGGGAGAATCATGGAGTCTCCTGAGCTGGAAGGGACCCACAATGATCATCAGTCCAGCTCCTGGCCCTGCACGGGACAACCCCAAAAATCAAACCACGTGCCCGAGAGAATTGTCCAAATGTCTCTTGAACACGGGCACAGCCAGGAGCTGGGACACAGCCACAGACTGAGGCAGGACATTTTTAAAGCCTTCCCAAAAGCTGCAGCTTCTCCAGCCCAGTTTCAGACCCTTCTTCCCCCACGCCAGCCCCAGAGTGGTGGCTCCAAGGGCTCAGCTCGGAGGCAGCTTTTCCCTTTGTGATGCTAAACACCAAGGAAGGGATAATCAAATTATATCCACACGACTACATGGACGAGTGCAGGGAGCACCCCAGAGAGATTTGTCCTTTGTCCCTTTGGGAGGGCCAGAGGCCAAACACCCCTCTGGATATCAAACAGGGAGATGGGAGGATTGATTTGACCACCTTGGGTTGCCTTTTCTGAGCGCTCCTGGATCTGCTCACCTGGTTCCCACCATGACAGCGATGTCTCTTCCAGCTCCTCCACCTCTCTGCGGAGTTTTTGGGGAGCTCCCCTCTGGAGGGGGCCCCCCCACGCACCCCCGTTCCCGGGCAGAGCTGTAGGAAGCAGCTGCTTCCCGGCTGGAGCAGCGCTGCCGGGGCTGAATGGGATGAATGGGATGAATCAGCCGCACATCTGGGCGCCTGACGAGGCTGCGCCGTCACATTTTCCCCTCCATCCCAGCCCGATGAGCTCCCGAGCCCCGGGAAGGCAGCGACCCAGCCCGGGCTGCCCGCCTGGGAAGCGGGAGGGAGAGGAAGCCGGGCTGGCTTTGCCTTGCCGGGGAAATATTAAACGCTGCCATCGAATAACTGGGTCATGTCCCTGTGTCTTCCTGAGCCGGGGTGAGAAATCGGGGCTGTGTTCTCAGACTGGTTTTAGCTTCCCTGAGCCCTGGACTCGGGCGTGAAGGGGAGATTCCCCTCGTCCTGCTCCAGGCTTTGAGGCAGAGGGATGTTCCTGAGCTCGGCCCCGTGGCACAGGGCTCGGGTCCTGTGGGGCTGGGATTTTTGGGGTCAGGGCAAGCCCAGACAGCCAGGGGCAAGCTCAGGGTGAGCAAAAGGATCTGGGAGGCTGAGGATGGATAAGGAGAGGCTGGGGATGGAGAAGGAGAGGATGGGGATGGAGAAGGAGAGGATGGGGATGGAGAAGGGGAGGTTGGGAAGAGAGGAGAGGCTGGGAATGGACTAAGGATGGGGATGGAGAGAGGGAGGCTGGAGATGAAGAAAGGGAAGATGGGAATGGAGAAAGGGAAGATGGGGATGGAGAAACAGAGGCTGGATATGGAGAAAAAGAGAATGGGAGTGGATAAAGGAAGAATGAGGATGGGAAAAGGGAGGATGGGGATGGAGAAGGGGAGAATGGGATGGCGAGGGGATAACCTTGCTTGCATTTGAACCACGAGGAGCTGCAGCCAGACTGAACAGCCTCAGCTGTTTGTATTTCCCCCAGCCCATCACCCCAATCCACAAGGCAGGTGAGTCCCCGTCCCAAAAATGCTCCTGCCCCCCGACACAGCCCCATCCAAGGGGGGATTGTCCCCCAGCAAGTACCTGGAGCCTGTTCCCCAGCGCAGTTACCACTCCCTCCAGCACACCCCAGACCGCCGGGACCCCTCAGCCAGCCCGGCCCCAAGCCGGGGGGCTGGACGTGGGCACCGGGGTGCTGCTGGAGCAGCTCCCGGGGCGCTGTGGCTGCGGGAGGGGCAGCGGCCGGCGGGGGCTGCCGTGTCCCCGCTCGCACGGTCGAGTGTCGCCGCGCATCACCGTCACCCGGCACCGGCACGGATCGGCCACAGGCAGACAGGACCGCAGGCGGCGGAGGCGGTGTGGGAAGAGCACCCCTTCCCCCAGCGCTTTCCCTGGCCCCAAATTCAGGCCTTTCCCGGGGTGCGGGGAGGAAAGGAGGCAGGGCGACGGGGAGGAAGGTGTTTCACAGCTGGAACAAAGCCTGAGGGGGCTACTTGGTGAGCAGTTCCCCTCCTGGGGATGTAATTTCCTCTCCTGCCCCCTCGTTTCGCTTCTGAAAGAAATGGGAGATCAGGTGCAAAATGACGAGATCTCGGCCAGAAGGGAAAAGGAGCGTGTGGATGCCACACTGCCACGGCGCAGCCAGCCCCTTCCACAGCAAAAAAACCACAACAAAAACCAAAAATAACCGCTTTTCTGAGGAAAAACAGGAAGCTGGGGAGATGTGTCTGCAAATGGAGAGCTGGTTCCTTGAGGCTGTGCACGCCAGAGCTGAACGTCTGGTCCTTCCCTCTGCTGAGAGGCACCAATGAGCCCAAACTGGGGCCCTTGGACCTTTCCCAGCAGGATTTGGCCCCTGTGCATTATTGCCCGTGGGCTGCCTCATCCATCCAGTCATACCAAGGGGTGATGGAGAGAAGGGGACACCAGTGGGACACCTCCATGCTGCCATTTGATCTCATTGTTAATCAGTTTTCAATGGTAGACCCAACACAGCTCAGCCACCACCATCCTCCTCTCCCTCAAAGCAGAGAAGGAAGGAGAATTTCTCCAGCTAACTCAGGTCACGGCCTGCCCTGATTTCTCCATGCCATTTCCAGATGATTATCTTTGAAGTGTTACACTTACAATTTAGAAGGCAAAAAGGCAGCAAAACCTTGTGCACAGGGCAGGGAGCTGAGGTTGCTCTCATTAACCAGCAAACCACAAGGAGCCACGACATTTTTGTCGGCATCTGCTGTAACAAATCCAACACGCAGCTCCCAAATTATCCAATTACTGCTAATTCCCATCAATAATGCAATTATGGTGGTTACACACAGGCTTCTGAGCATCTCCTGTGCTCGCCCTTCCGCAGCGCAGATTGTTTGCTGCAGGGGGTGAGGGTGCCAGGGTGTCTTGGTTTGAACAGACAGGTGTCTGCTGAGGAAGGCAGGAGCCTCCCTTGGAATGGAAAATGTGAACCCCCTCCCTCCAAATTTTGAAATTAAGGGGCTCTCAGGCAGAGATATGGGGATAGGAATAACAGTTCTTTACTAGGAAATTAAAAATACAAATGCAATAGTACAAAAAGAAACCCCTGGCAGAGTCAGAACCCCCTGACACCCTGCTGGGCAGGGGGCTGGCACAGCCCCATCCCATGGGGGCTGCAATCCCCCTGCAGGGGCAGATGTGGCTCTGCTGGAGCAGGGTCCTGGCCAAGGGTGGAGTTTTCCTCTGCAGCTCCAGGGGTGCTGTGGATGGGCCTGGGCTCCCTCTGGGAATGCAGTGGAGGAGAAAGCTGCTCCTCTGGGAATGCAGGGGGAAAAGGCTGCTGGGGTGTGCCAGGGGTCAGATTCCATCCAGGCAGGAATTCCTGGCTCCTCCCCTGGGGGAGCATCTCCCATGGGATGCTGGAATTGGATCAGCCATGCAGGGAGGCTCCATGGCCATGGACAGAAGAGATTTCCCTGAGGGAGGGTTGGCTGTTGGAGAGATAAAGAAAACTGCCCCATCTGGTTTGATCAGGTGGCAATGAACAGGAGAGAACTGCCCCAGCTCTGACAGGTGGGAACAGAACACACACCCCCAGCCACATCCTGCCTTTGCAACCCAAGACAGAGCTTGGCCTGGTTGGTGCTGTTCTCACACCTCACACGAGAACCTGCTGCTGGCAGCTGGGTCAGAGAACCACCCCTGATTTTAGTCAGACCCTCACGGGCTGGCTGAATGTTTTCAGGGTGAAACCACGCAGTTGCAAAAGGCTTGGTGAAAGCTGGTGGCCTGACTGCTGGGCAGACTGGTTTCCACACCAGCAATGCTCATCTGACCATTGGGCAACACGCTGTTTCAGCTAAAATCAGCTGAAAAGAGCTAAAAAAAGCTCCAGGACAAGCCCTGCCAAGGCCTGCCAGGACCTTAGCCCTTGCCTTGCTTAGCTAAATAAGGAGCACGACCCAAAGGCAGTGGCCACTCCTTATTTTTGTGCTCCCAGGGCATAAAGGCAGTGTTGTGATGGGTTATCCCTGAGTCCTCCCTTGAAAAAGGGGAGATTTAGGTGGGATATTGGGAATTGTTCCCTGTGAGGGTGGGGAGGCCCTGGGTTGCCCAGAGAAGCTGTGGCTGCCCCTGGACCCCTGGAAGTGTCCAAGGCCAGGCTGGACAGGGCTTGGAGCAGCCTGGGACAGTGGAAGGTGTCCCTGCCCATGGCAGGGGGTGGAATGGGATGGGATTTAAGGTCCCTTCCAACCCAAACCATTCCATGAGTCCTGCCCACTCCTGCAGCACCCTTGGCTCCACCCCACCCTCCACATTCTCCATCCAGCTCTTGGAGGCCTCTTGACCTCCCCTTTCCTCTTGGCCCCAGAAGGATACAGACAACAAAACATCAATATTCACTGCGTTCCTACAGGATTTTCCCAAAATCCCAATCACTAAGGGACATTCAATCATTAAACAACAAAGCTCTGCTTTTCTTCCTTTTTCATCTTCCTCTGAGTATTATTCCTTTCATTCCCATCACCCAATCTTTTGCACGATGGGGTAAGTTCCCATTTCCAGACATCCCTGCCTAAAAGAGCCTCAGGCTGCTGGTCCAGAGGGTGGCCAGAGCAGGGAGGCAGAGCAGAGAGGTTTGTCCCCGAGCTGGCTTGGAGGAGGATAAAACACTGCTGCAGTGTGAGGTAATGGCAAGGAGAGGGTTTTTTTGAGCTTGTCAGTAGGAAGCATATGGCTGCCGCTGAGCTCCCAGGCTTATTTAGGATTTAGTGACTATTTGATCTACTTTAATCCAGATGTTCAGCTCATCACATAATGAGATCCCACCAGAGGAACTGTCATGCCTCCCAGACAACCCAGACCCCAAACTGCACTGGGGACAAGGAGCAGCTCCACCAAGGCTGAGCATCCCAGGGGAGCTCGTGGTTCCCACTGGGGTGGCATCAACATGCCAGGGCTGGGAGTCCAGACTGCCCACATCCTTCTGGCATCCAACCTAAGCAGTTCCTAAAATCTGACATTTTTTATCTCCAAGCATTTGGAAATTTTGAAGGGTTTCACCAAAGATGGGATGTGTTTCCCTCCAGCCTCCTTCTCCCTGGGCCATGGGCCTTCCACCCAGACACAGGCACCATTTCTTCTCCTTATTTTGGTCTCTCCTCACCTGAATTTCGGTGTTTGTGCACATGGACTGTGTCAGCTCCCTCTGCAGCCTATGGATATGGATGGGAATGCAGGCTGGAGTCAGCTGCCTGCTCGTATCACCACCAGAGAAGCCTCCCTAAGTGCTTTTCAGGAGAAATTATGGTTGGTTTGGAGCACTAAATTTCTCTGACTTTGAAGCTGACTCCCACTGTGGGCTCCCCAGAAGGTGACAAAAACACATCTCATCCTACCAGGGCGACTCCCAAATCCCGCTGTCACCGCTGCAGCATTCGCACTGAGCTTTAAAAGTTTATCAAGATTTAAAAAGGCTTTTCCCAGGTGCAACACTGACCCTGGCCACGTCTGAGGCTGGGGCAGGGAGCAGGGGGGGCTGATCCAGGGTGGGCCAGGATGTGGGTGGCCTGGGACAGGAGCCGTGTGTATTTTTGGCTGCCACGGGACCGCAGGAGGACGGAGGTGATGAATGTGTCCTGCCTGCAGCTTCCTGCCCTGCTCCCTCCTCTCTGCTCCATCTCCAGGTCTCCTTGGGAGGACAAATTGTACAGAAACATCCTTTGGGAGTGCCAGCACTCGGCATCCAGCCCTCCATCAGCTGCAGGAAAGAGCATCTGGCACCTCTCCACGTCGGACACTGCGCCTTTCCCTGAGAGCTGAGTGGGGAAGCACACAGGGGAGGAGGTGATTCTCCAGTGTGGAGAATCAAAAAAGGCTGGAAGCACCTCAGCTGTGCAATTCCCACCCCTGGAAATGTCCAGGGTTGGACAGGGCTTGGAGCAACCTGGGATGGTGGAAGGTGTCCCAGCACATGGCAGGGGGTGGAATGAGATGAGCTTCAAGGTTGCTTCCACCCCAAACCAGTCTGGGATTCTGGGATTTGGGGATTCTGGGAATGCATGATGCCCCCAGACCCCTCGAGGGTCCTGCCAGGCTGCCCTTTGCTGCAGGGAAGCAGTTTTGGTCCTTCAGGATGTCCCACATGATGGAGGACAGGACTGGTGATGCCCCAGGACCAGCCCTGGCTTTGGGGATGGAGGAGCTGCACCTCAAGCTGTGTTTGGAAGATCACAGAACCATGGAGCCTCCTGAGCTGGAAGGGACCCACCAGGATCATTGATCCAGCTCCTGGCCCTGCACAGACCCCCCAACAATCCCACCCTGTCCCTGGCAGCGCTGTCCAAACCCCCCTGGAGCTCTGGCAGCCTCAGGGCCGTGCCCATTCCCTGGGGAGCCTGGGCAGTGCCAGCACCCTCTGGGGGGAAGAACCTTTCTAGTATCCAACCTTTCAAAGGATTTCAGGGCATCCTGCATGGCTGTGATCACAGTTTCCCCACGATTTTCCTACCCACAGCTCCTCCCCTCCTCACCACACGGTAACTGAACTCTCCATGGACCTTTCCGAGCAGAGGGCACTTAAAAGGTAAAAAAACCACCCTGCGTATCTTGACATTTAATTCAAGAGATGTGAGTGGTTCATGGGGGATGCAGAGTGCACAGCACCCAGCCAGGAGATGCCCTTGAAGGAGCCTGGATGTGCTGGGCTTGGGAGCAGGGGGAGGAGGGAGGGAAACCCGTTTCTATTCAGATGCTGAGGCATGAACGCCCTCTTGGCCTCATTCCTCTTTGCACTAACGACCCTGGATCCCCCTCCTCCATCCCAGGTGGCTGCTGGGGGGTTATGGCACAGCACATCCTTGTGAGAGAGGCAGGAGGAGAAGGAGGTGGACCTGGATGGTCTTTAAGGTCCCTTGCAACCCAGACAAGCCTGTGATTCTGTGATTGACCCCCTGCTGGAGGAGCAGCCTTGTTCTTTGGTGGGACTGAACGTAGGAATGACCATCCAGAATCCGGGGTCTGCACCAGGGCTTGTGTTTTCAGGGGAAACACTGCAAATGAGGGGTTTTTTTCCCCTTTTTGTCATTTCCTGCAGGTAAACTTGCAGTAGGAAAAGCACCTCTACTCTTATTGAGAAGGAAAGGTTGTGGCAAACTGTCCCTTTAATGTATTTCCAAGGATTTTCTTGCTGGATTCAAGAGAGCCTGGTGGGGTGAGGCTGGCAGGTCCTTCAGATGCCTGGAGATAAAAAATGTCAGATTTTAGGAACTGCTTAGGTTGGATGCCAGAAGGATGTGGGCAGCTGTCTGGACTCCCAGCCCTGGCATGTTGATGTCACCCCAGTGGGAACCACGAGCTCCCCTGGGATGCTCAGCCTTGGTGGAGCTGCTCCTTGTCCCCAGTGCAGTTTGGGGTCTGGGTTGTCTGGGAGGCATGACAGTTCCTCTGGTGGGATCTCATTATGTGATGAGCTGAACATCTGGATTGAAATAGATCCTTCCCCCAGCTCCTGAGCTGTGAGGAGAAAGGAGGAGCAGCTCCCAGGGACACGAAAACACAGCCCTGGACCTGCCCGATGCCTCTGACAGCAGCACTCCCTGCTTCTGCACCAGCTGGGAGGGGTTTTGCAGGTGCCACGTGTGTGCCTGGGCCGAGAAAGGGCCACTTTCTTCTGAGCTGTGTGAGAATTTCCTGGTCCAGGGGAAGTTGCTGTGCTCAGGTCCTGCTCCCACGGCCCCCAGCCCACCCGGCCCTGCTGGGCATGTGTTCACCCCCCGTGCTGTTAATTCCTTCCTCACATCTCATCTTGCTTCCCAAGGCCAGGTTGGACGGGGCTTGGAGCAGCCTGGGATAGGGGAGGGCTCCCTTCCCATGGCAGGGGGCGGAACCAGAAGTCCTTTGAGGTGAGCAATCCATGATCCTGTGCTGATTTCCCACTGTTCCGGTGCGGACAGACGTGGTTGACCCCAAAACGCTGATCCCGGGACGCCAAAAGCTCTGAGCACTTTGTCCCCGTGTGGCCACCCACGGCACCCCCGAGCAGCAGCGCCCCCAGGTACCCCCAGCACTGTTTCCCCGTGTCCTCCCTCCCTCCTGCCGTGTCCTCCCGGCGCCAATGAGCCGGGAAGCGCCCTTGGCTGCAGGAGGAATCTCCGCCGTAATTACTGCGGGCACAGCCGTCCCCGGAGCAGGGCACGGGAACCGAGGCGGGGATGCAGAGGGAAGGAGATGGATTATCCCGTGCTGATTCGCATCGCTGGGAGGTGTCTGGAGGGATGAGAAGTGCAAAGGGGATGGGTTCCGTGCCCGGATCACCGTTAATGCCGAGGATCACGGGTGTTCCAGGCTGCACCCGGCTCAGGAGTGTGGGAATCTGCACAGCTCCATCCTCCCCAGAGCGTCCCTCCCTTCAGCACAGCCTTTCCCCTCCTGTTCCCAGAAGATGCTCGGGGCTTATGTGGATCTCTGGGCACATTAAAAACCTTGGATAATCCTTTACAGGACCAGTTTCTCAGGAGCTGCTGGTGCTCCCCACCAGCGCCGGGTGCTCCCAGGCTGCACCCCTGGAAGAACAGAGGACGAGCTGCCTTGGGCTGGTCTCTGATTTGGTCCCAGGGTCAGATGAGGTGACACTGGAGGTGGGATCCTGCTGGATCAGGCCCTCCCCGAGCTCCAGCAGGATTCAGCAGAGATTCTGCCAGGCTTTTAATAGTGGACTCCTTCCCCCAGCCGCCCCCAACCATGGCACGTGCAGATCATCAGCTAAAAGCCTGGTGTGGGCAGGCAGCCCACGCTTGTTTCTCTAAATAAACCTTCCCCTCCCTGGCTGACTCTCCATCTCCCTGCAACGGGATGGATTTTATTCCTTGGGTTCGGATCGGGGCCTGGGCGGCCTCTGGAGCTTTCTCGGCACCAGCCTGGCTCCCTGGGAGGGACCTGCATCTCCTGGCTCCCCCTGGAGCTCTCCTGCTCCAGCAGAGTCATTTCCTGCCTCCTCCCCACTGCCCGGGAAACGCAGGACACAGCGTGCCCCGTAAAACGCTGGAAGCTGAGAAAACTCTCGGATCAGGCAAAAATGTTGCCATGGGCTCCGATAAAGTGGGAAATGCCCCAAGGCTGTGAGTTACCAGCACGGTGCTGTTCCCAAAGTCTCTTTTGCAGTGGCTGGACCCTCCCAGCCCCCCAGAAACCCAGGGCACGGAGGGTGTGAGCAGGAGGGTGTATGCTGGGGGGACCCCACTGGCCCCTCTGCACAGGGATCTCAGTGCCAGCAGCACTGAGGCAATTTGCAGCCTGACCCCAGCTCCAGAATGAGATCTGTCATGCTTGGCTGGACCTGTTGGCCAACTCGTCATTACGTCGGGAATGTTGGGGTTTTTTTTCAGCTGTGTAAAAACAAGGGAACGGGGGAGGAGGGAGAGGGACGGTGCCAGGCTGTGTCCTCTCCTCTCCTCACGTGTCCCTCACCGTGGTCAGGCCACACGGAGCACGTGGGACCCGGTGGAGCATCAGTAAGAGCTTTAAGGAGGGGCTTGCTGCTGCCCCTCATGCCCTGGCCCTGGCCAGCAGCTGACCTGGATTTTGGGTGGGTCCCTGGTGCCCTGCAGGGACCAGGCTTTGCTCCTCCACGCTGGAACCATCTGGGGCTGTTTCCTCGAGGAAGCACCATCTGATCCCCCACTCTGGTCTCCCTGCCGTGCGTTTCCTACAGTTCCTTGTGCCAAAATCGTGCAGTTCCGTGGGTTCAGAGGGCAGGCTGAGCACGAGGAACAGCTCACTTCGGGGCAGGGAGAGCAGACGAGAGTCACCTTTGCCTTCATGCCTTAACCCAGTGCTGCTGAGCACAGGGCTGGACAGCAGCAGTGCCCCATCCCAGCCTGGCTGGTGAGGCTCTTCCAGGAAGGGCTGGATCGAGGACTGAGATAACCCAGCCCCTGCTAAGAAAACACCTGCAAAAACATTGCAGCGAGCCCCAATCACCTGGCTCAAGCCAAAGCTGTCCCCAGCGTTTCCCAGAGGAGAAGGACAGAGAAATACCAACAGCAGCTCTCCCAAGAGCTCTTTGCTCAGGACTTCTGGCCCAGCTGGGCACATTGGGCGTTATTTATGGGTTGTGTCTTTTTTAGCCTGCTGTGATCAATAGGTGTGACCCATCACACAATCCAATACCAGATCAGCAGTGAGAGCAGGAGAGAAAAGATTTTCCTCGCTGTGGTCATAATGCCGCACACCCAGCTGTCCTTCGAGGAGGGGGAGAAACAGGCGTTCCAGAAACAGCTGGGATCCTCCTCCTTTTATTGCCATGGGTTTCCAACGAGCCACCTTTAGGTGCTTCAGTAGACTTCCAGATCCCATCCTTATCACCTGGTAAAAATAATCCTGTGGGAAGATAACAATGGATCCAGCAAGCCTGTGTTGAAGGAGGAGAAGTTGGAACACGTCTGTGCTGCTGAAGCCCTGGATTACCCTGCCATGGCTCTGGCATCCCTGACCTCCAGCTCTTCCTTGGATCAGCAAGTTCCTTCCAGCCAGCTGCAGCAGGAGATGGTAATTTGGGGAGTTCTCCATATTTTTGGTGCTCGAAAAGGTGCAGACAACCTGGATCTTGGAAAAGGGGTGTCCTGAGGGCAGGGTGCTGCTCCTGGTCTGCATTCATGGCTAAGAGAGACCTCCCAAGAGTGGGATCACGGAGCAGGAGGAGGCAGCATTGAGCAGCTGTCAGAGGATCTGCTCCCAAGAGAGGGTCAGGTTTCCCAAAAAAGGGCCCTCACCAAGCACTCACAGCTCTCTGGTCCCCAGCCTGGGTCTCACTGGGGTTGACCTGTCCTGGGACAGAAGAGGACACTGTTCCTTCCATTGGGAAAGCAGATTCTCTGATGAGATGAACCTCAGGCAGCCAGAGCTGAGACACTTTTTGGCCACCATCCAGCCATGATGTCTGAAGTTTACAGGCTGTGTCCCTCTCCAAGTGCTTTCCTGGAACACCAGGAGTTATCTCCGAGTGGTGAAAGCCAAGATCTCTCCTCTCCTCTCCTCTCCTCTCCTCTCCTCAAGAGCTGCAGGAATTGCATCAGCAAACACCTTCACCTGCCCAGCCACATTCCTTGGGTCAAGCTCCTCCATCCCAGTGTCTCATTCCCACTGTTTTTACCGAGATTCCAGAGGTTTCTCCCCCATGGCTGCTGCCCTTCTTTCCTGACACCCACAGGGTGTTGCTGGAGTGATCATGACCCGTTGTTTCAGCCATCTCCCGGGGTTGTTGTTGCTCTGCACCAAGCAGAACACCCTCCCCTGCTCCAGACCGTGAAGAATTTATCACCCAAACACACGAGGAAGACAAATGTCAGGCACAGGGAGCTGATGGATGGAGCAGGGCAATGGAATTAAGCAGGATTTTGGCCAGAAATGATCTTCAGCACATGGTTGGAGCTTGGTATAAAATCCTTCCTTCCTTGGTATAAAATCCTTCCTTTAGAGAAGGACTCTAAAGGCCACCAGAGAGCCCCTCTTACCCCTTCTGATGGGGACACTGAGGTCCCCAAATGAGGACAGGCACTACAAACCACTCCCCAGATAGAAAATGCTCCCCATGGGTGAAAACTCCCCCGCTTGGGTACGCGATGGAAACCCCACAGGAGGAATTTGCATTCCAAAGCTCCGTCACAGCTCTGATTTTTCTTCAAAACCGGTGAAATTAGGAGGGAAGCTCCAACCTCGTAGCTCTGGCCCCCCTTTCCGTGGTATCATCCTTGCAAGGACAGAATCCCTTTCTCTTTCCTGCGGCGGGGATGCACAGCTCCTGCTCCCATCCCAGATGGCACACCCAGGAGCGATGGCTCCGGATGGACATGTCACAGTAAAACCTCCTTTCTATTTATACACTGCTTGTGACCTTCAGCTGTTGCCACACCGCTCTGGGCGCAGCACAAACAGATTTTCAAACATCCTGGAGTTTGTTTCTGAGAGGTGCAGAGGTTCCTTGTGTTTTCCAAGGGGTCATGAAGTGCAATGAATCCGGACCTTTCCAGAAAGTGGCTAATAGCCTGATTTTTTCTGTCTGTATCATCATTTCTGGGGTTAAACTTAGTATTTAAAAACACAGATGGGCTCAGTTTAAAGACTGGGAGAGGATCCAATTGTAAGTTGTCCAGCTGGTAAAACACCCTCACTGCTAAAAAACGGGTGAACTTGGGAATTCAGGCAGCTCCATCTTCCCATGGCTGCCTCTCCCTGTGCCTTTTCCTCTGGCAAAGCCATGAACCCCCCAAAAGTTCTTCACAGCACAAATGGGGTCAGTCCATGAGCCACTCACCCCTTCCCCCCTATTGCACAAACCCGTCTGACCTCTCTGCATCTCTGGCCACGAGTCAGCTTTCTCAGGCCACTAAAAATGTGGCGTTTTCTTCTTCCAGTTTCTCTTTGTTCCCTTGGAAGCGCGGGCACGGGAGGGAGATGCAGGTCTGACCTTTGGTGGGATGTGGAGCTCTTGTGCTGCTGCATCCCTCAGCCTCTTGGTTGCCTTCAATCAAAAAGCGTATTCCACAAAATTATGCATTAATTCATCCCACTAATGGGAGGGAAACATCTGGCTCCAAGCCCAGCTCCCGCCCTTGGGCAGGAGAATGTGTCAGCCTTAGCTTTGACTTTGTGGTGTCCCAACATCAGGAGGTACCTCTACACCAAGGTGGGGGTTACAGGGTGTCCTCAGTTGCTGTTTTATGGTGTTTTCTTTAGGGAGATACAGGATGGGAATGAGGCAGGAGAACGAGACTTTCCGAGTCAGTGACTGAAGCTTGGGGGAAGCCTTGTAGTCCAGATAACATGGAGAGACCACTGCTGGGAGAGGAATTAATATAAAATTAATATAAAGCAAGTTACGGGTGTTTTGGGGAGGGGAACACATAGATGTGGGGGGGTCTGGGTGCTTATTGCATGTTCAATAAGGAGCATTTGGAGTCAGGAAAGAAATCCCAGTTTTCAAGAGAGTGGGGGAGAATATCTGAAGATGAAATGAGTTTGGGGGACTGGCAAGGAGGGATTGGCTCTCACTGCTTCAGCAGAGCCTCGGGGTGGTGTTTCCACTAAAAAATGAAGGTATTTTCCCTCAAAGCCTGCTTGGCTCCCCTTGCTTGGCTCCATTCTGGGGGGAGCTGGGCAGTCAGTGCCCGGAAGGATGGGGCAGTGAGGGCAGTGGGCAGTGAGCAAAGCAACCCCTGGAGACGGGACAGAGGGCCAGGGCTGCTCCACGTCAGGCTGCTCGAGCCCAGGGCTCTGGTTCAGGGAGCCCTTCTTTGCTTTCAGCAGAGAGAAAGCACTGAAGAGAGCATTTGGGTCACGCTAGAGTCCTGCTGACTTTCAAAAGAACTCAGTTATTGATTTCTGGGACTGTGCTTCTCCCTGGAGGACTGGAAAAAGCCCAAGGCGGTTGCCTAGGATGCCTGTAAACTGTGACTCCGGGAACAGCCTTGTTTAATGAGGACCTTTCCTAATGGAATTTGAGGCCAAGGTCATTCCCCCAGGCTGCTCTCCAGCAAGCAGACTGTGAGGGGCTGGAGGATCTGCCAGCCAAGGCTACTCTCCCTGGAAGCAGATCCCAAAAAAAGGTAGAAATCAGCATAACGATGTTTTCCCCCTGCAGCCTTTCTGTGGCAAAGAGGCAGAGATTTCCACCTTGCTGAAGTGGCTGATCTGGAGAGCCCAGAGCCTACACTAAGAAGAGCTGGAAGATGTTCTTTTGCCACTCAGACGTGTGGGGAGAGGTGCTAAAATGACCCCAGAAATGAGTTCTCTGTGCAGGGGGGTCCATAGGAAAACTGGTTGTGGCTATCTGGCATGAGTGTGGAGACGGGCACGGACCGCGCGGATGTGCCGGGCACACGGAGCTGAGGTGGCCAAAACTCCATTTCCCACCCCAAATAGATGGAAACACTTGTCCTAGACTCACAGAATCATTCAGGTTGGAAAAGACCTCCCAGATCAAGGCCAGCCTTTGACTGACTACCACCGCTCCCACTAAGACATATCTCTGTATCTTGTTTTTTGAACACTTCCAGGGATGGCGACTGTGGAGCCTGTTCCAATGGTTAACCACTCTTTCAGTGAGGAGATTTTTCCTAATATCCAACAAAACCCTCAACTCACACAGAGAAAACAGGCAGTGTTGTCTCCAGCACGGATCTGCACCACAGGTGATGCCAATGGAGACCCCGTTCCGTGTCTGCCTCCTCCTTGTAGGTGCCTCAGATGTTCTGGGACACCTACAGAGCTCTTAGACACCACTTGGAAAACTGAACTGAGCTCAGATCAACACAGACAAGGAGCTGGGATTGCTGCTCAGCTGGCATTGCTGTGGACACCAAGGTGTGGCCAGTGATACGTCCTTGAGGAGTGACAGCCCCAGGAGTGGGCAGTCTGCACCCAGGAATGTCCAGCACTGCAGCCTGAAAATCAGGGAATCATAGAGTCTGGAAGGGACCTTAAAGACCATCTTGTTCCAACCTGGGGCTTTCCACCTTCCTCTGTCCCAGGGTGCTCCAAGCCCCGTCCAGCCTGGCCTTGGACACTTCCAGGGATCCAGGGGCAGCCACAGCTTCTCTGGGCACCCTGTGCCAGGGCCTGTCCACCCTCACAGGCACTGATTTCTTCCCAACAGAACAGCCCTCAGTGCCCAGGTCTTTGCTATCTTTAACAACAATCAGCCTCCCACTGACTCCAGCGTGGTCCCAAGGATGGCCCCGCAGCCTCCAAGGCTGCACACCCCTTCCAACACACTCCCAAATGAAAGGTCCCTGCTCTTTCCCCGCTAAACGTGAACCCACAGAGGTGTAAAAGCTGCCAAAGCCGAGCTGTGCCTGCGGCTTGGCATGATGGATGGCAGGGCTCAGCTGGGAGCTGTTTAATTTGGGTGAAAGACACTGTGTGGGAAGCAGCCCTGCCTGAGCTCCAAGGTGTGTAGGAGCCAGCTCGGTTTCATCTCAGCTGATTCTAGCAGCAGAGTGCTGCTTTGGAGAAAAACGAAATGCCGGGAGCTGTGGAGGGGGATGGAGGTCAGGACAAATCTCTCCATTCACTTTTGCAGGGATGAGAGCAGCAGCGAAGCTTTCAATGGGAAGTTCTCCGTGAAAGGACTGTGACAGATCTGGTGTGGTGCTGGAAGAGGAGATAACCTGGAGCGTGCCTGCCTTGGCCAGCTCGCCAGGTTGGTAGCCCTGGATCCTCACTTGGAGGAAGCCCTGGGGCTTCTTCCTAGCAAAGCCAGCAGTGTAAAATCACAGATTGGTTTGGGTTGCAAAAGTCTTTTAAAGCTCATTTAATCCCACCGCTGCCATGGGCAGGGACACCTTCCACTAGCCCAGGGTGCTCCAAGCCCCATCCAGCCTGGCCTTGGGCACTTCCAGGGATCCAGGGGCAGCCACAGCTTCTCTGGGCACCCTGTGCCAGGACCTGCCCACCCTCACAGGGAAGAATTCCTTCCCAATATCCCATCCAACCCTGCCCTCTGGCAGTGGGAAGCCATTCCCTGTGTCCTGTCACTCCAGGCCCTTGCCCAAAGTCCCTCTACAGCATCAGTTCTTCAAATTCCTTTGGGCTTTGTAAAGACAATTTTTGACACAGAATCCCATACCCCAAAGATCTCTTCTTCTTTGCATGATACCCCAAAGATCTCAGTTTCTCCTCCTTCTCCTCAAAATCCAGCGAAACCATCAATATTCCCAAGAATTGCTCACAGACCTCCTGCATCTCCCCATTACTTGGAGAGACCTCCTTGGTCTTGAGCATGTTCAGCCTGCCATGATGAGACAGCCCTTGGCACTGGTATTTCTGAGCACCCCCAAACCATCTGCTCTCCTTTCATCCCTCCTCTGGGTCCCTGTGAGGAGGAGGAGGCTCCAGCTGAGAGAAAGGGACAGGCCGCCCACTTGTGCTGAGTAACCATTGCCAAATTGGATGCCAGCACACACACACACACACACACACACAAACATTTCCACCGAGGTTGCTATGAACAATGGTCCCTTGATGATTTGCTATCTCCAACACTTTCACCTTTGGCAGCCCTCCACGGGGAACTGGCAGTTCAAGCACTGACCCTCCCGCTCCTGGGCTGGCCCCTGGGCACCTCCACATCCAGCACTGCCCGCTGAGGGGGTGTCCCACGGGCGAGGAACGGGACGTGATCCCGTTTGCGAGATGAAGGCTGGCACGTGGGCAAGGGCAGAGCTGCGTCCTCATCGGCGCTGGGGAGAAAATTCCTGTGCCTCATCACCACTGGGCCTTCACTGCCCACTTGGGAAGCCTGGCCATCTCCCTGGACACGACCCCAGCCCCAGTTTGTTACCATCGTCCCAGATTTCCTTCGAACACTGCCATGGTGTCTACAAACCCGTGGGAAGGAGTTAGGGGAATGTCCAGCCGAGGTTGGTCATTCCTTTCTTCCAAGGGTGTGACAGAGCAGTGCCACCCTGAGTGACCCTGAGTGGCACCAGAATCACATCCTGATGATGTCCCACCTGAAAGGTGAACAGCAGCAATGGAGGAAGCACTGGGAGATGTTTGAACCCAGGAAATGGGGTGAGTTGAGCAAAGCCCTGCTTGCACAAGGTGAGAACGTGCTCACGGTTCAGGCAGTGGAGAAATCAGTGCTGGCTTTCCTAAACCAAAGAGAAAAAGGACCGAGGTTCTCAGAAGCGAAATGTTTGATCTGATCATTATTTGTGATACTCAGAGGTCTTCGCCCAGCCCTTGACTGTCTTCTCTGCTGGTTCCTGCTTGCCTGGAGAGATCCTTCCAGAGACCCCATCCGTGCGCGGCGATCCCAGCTTTTTGCACCGTCTACAAATAGTTGGTGCGTGCTGAAAAGAGCAGATCTGAAGCCACAGTTGGCAAATTGCACCAACAAGCATATTCCCAGCAAGGCATTGTTCCAGTTTGTATATGTCTGAAAAGAACTGTTCAGGCATATGTTAAAGTTGGCACCTTCTCCCGGGGACTCGCTGCAAGCTGACGGCTGGAGCATGATAACCACAGCAAGGCACACAAAACACTCGGCAAATAAGGGAAAACAAAGTCCACTCGGGATGTTAGAGGGGCCGGGATGAGGGTGAGGACTGGGGGCTGTCCTCTGGAGAGGGAGCTCATCCCAGCCTGCCACAGGGAATCTGCATCTGCAAGCACTTGGAGAAGGAGTGGTGTGGAGGAGGAGAGTGGAAATCCTGCAGCCCCGGCGCTGGGCCCGGGATAATCCTTATCAAAAGGTTCAGTGATTGGGATGGGAAAGTGAATGGGGGGTGTCCTACAGGCTCTGGGCTTCAACCCGCCCCCACCTTGCAGTGGGGGTGGGCTCACAGCACACTGAGGGTTCTCAGCTCCCAGGAATGTCTGGACCTGGCAAAAACCTCTCCCGTGGAGGTGCTGGAGAATGACAAGGGGAAATATTGTCCTGTTTTGCTCTTCCTTGGGTGTCCATGGGCAGCTGTGCTGGGGACGAGATGCTGGGCTGGCCTGGTGGAACTGTAACACCATCAGAGCATCTCTTCATAGCAGGGCTGGGATAACTTTTGGACTCAGTGATCTCAGGGGTCTTTGCCAACCTAAGTGATTCTGTGATTCTGATTCTCAGCTACAGAACTGGACCTGCCCCAGCCTAGGCATGACCCATTTTGGGTAGGGGACACGTGCAGGCTCCCTGTTCATCCCCTCAGGGTGTCCAGGAGCACTCCAGTGCCCCTTGCAGAGGGCAGCTGGAGCTCATCTCCCATCAGGAGCAGCTCCACGTTGGTGCTCAACCCTGGAGGTGTGTGGTGGGGTGACAACTGGGGCAGGGCTCATCTGGAGCAGCACGAGAAGCTCCATGAGCTTCCTGTGGGACACCTCCTACCCTTGCATGACCCCCACAGCAGAGGTGGCTTTGCCCCGCCGGTCTAATCCCGGTCCTCAAAGGTGACGGGCTGTAAGTAAATCAGGGAGCCTCAGTTGCCCTTTCCATCCAAGCAGGATCACACACAGCCCCTGGAGCGCTGTCAGCAACAACCTGTGCAGGGAGATACTCACAGCCTGCGGTTCTGGGGGACCAGCCGAGGGCCTGTCCAGCACTATTAGCAGGAATAATTAATTACCCGCCCTGCCATTTCACTGGAGGGCTGCAGAATTCAGTGGCAGCAATTCCTGCCTCTTTCCTCCCTCCTGGGACTCCCGACAGATGAGCAGGAGGGGTGTAACCTCCATACATCCATGGAAAGGCCTGCTGGGAGCAGGGACATGTGCCACCAGCCTCTCCATGGACAGCACCATGAGCTTTCCCTTTTCCTTTTCCTTCTGGCACCTCTCATTTCTCCTTGCAGAAGACAACTCCATGCAGTGTCGCAGTCTTGGAGTCCTTGGCCATTTGGATGCCCCTTTTTCAGCTCATCCGTGTAAGAGGGAATTTGGGGAGTTTGTCCCCACACCCCCACGAGCTCAGGTCCTTGGATTCTCCGTGGGATGGGACAAGTTCTTTCCTCTCCCACACTGCCCCCTCCACCCCAAAGGGCTCTGCTCCTGGAAATGGGGGGAAATAGGGAACAAAATGGGAATTTCATGGCAGGTACAGGCAGGCAGACTTGGCTCCCACCCCCCGGCCAGGGGCTGCCCGTGCCCCTCAAACCCCAGCCGTGCCCCGGAGACACCCCCTGCCCCACTGCCTGGAGCAATGTCAGGGCTCAGCTGTATTCGGGGGCTCTCTTTTGGGGGCACGAGGGCGATGAGGCAGGACGAGGCTGCGGGGGACAGAGCCAGGGCAGCAGCAGACCCCAAACATCCCCTGTCCCGGGGCCCTGTGGGGGAAGGCGACAAGGCGAGGGAGGTCCAAGCAGCATCCCAGCATCCCCGGCCAGGTCCACGGGGACAGAGCCCTGTCCTGGGGGGTGGCGAGGGAAGAGTTAAAGGGAAGGCGAGCAGATCCTCCTCCATCCTCCCGGTCCTCGCTGTTAGGCTGCTGCTGTGACAGGGGGTGGGGTCGGGGCTGGCCGCCGTTTGCCGCAAGAAGGGGGGGGAAACGTGGCTGCGAATGTGTGTGTGTGTGTGTGTGCGTGTTGGTGACACAGGACAAAATGAGATGAGACCCCTCGGACGGGAGCGGCCGCCCGGCTGCGATCCCTGATCCCTGCCCGATCCCTGCCCGCTCCTGCGCGTCGCTGCCATCGCCGCCGGGCACCGGCGCAGCCCCAGCATCCCCGCCAAGAGTAAGGCTCGGGGTGGGAAGCGACTGGGAGGAACTGGGAAGCGGT